>CAUYQG010060229.1:0-30236 GCA_963574415.1 Tarsius wallacei | reverse complement strand
CTGCTCCATGTCTCACCAATACTTGATATGTTCCATTTTAAAAATTTTAGCCACTCTAGCAGGTTTGTAAAGTTATCTCATTGTCATTCAACATGTATTTATCTCATGAATGATGATATTGAACACCTTCTTTTGTATATTTATATATTTGTTGATCTTTTGGTTATTCTCTTTTGTAACATAACATATTTGTTTAAAATCTATTGCCCATTTTAACTATGTTGTCAGTCTTTTCCCTAATTTTGGGAGTTCTTTATATAGCTAGATGTAATTCTTTTGTGAAACATGGATGAATGGATGGATGGATGGATGGACAGAGAGAAATCTCCTCCCACTTTACAGGTTGCCTTTTTACTCTCTTAATAGTGCCTTTACTCAACAACAAATAATGTTATTTTTTATGGATTGGACATTTTGTATACCACTTAAGAAATCTTTTTTTATACCAGAGTCACAGAGATGTTTTCCTCTAAAACCGTTATTGTGCTGAATATATTTCCCTGGCATCTGAAATAAATTATAAGTTCTTAAATTTTTATTTTCTGTATCTGTCCTCTACACTTCCCTCAATTTAGATTACATTGTCATAGCTATAATGTAGAGACTAACCTCGGGTGTTTGTTTGGTTTTTTTTAATCAACAGAAGTAAAGAACAATTGAGAGATGGATTGATTAGAGTCCCAAATAGAAAGAATCTAACTGACCTTAGGATAGAGGTCAGGCCGCAAGGCTCTGCCCTTTCACAGTATCACCGTAATGTTTTCCCACTGCTAGATTTTTAAGAGGTCTGGATGAACATGTTCCCACTCCTTTTCTTTAAGTGTACTCATTTAATATATCTGTTAACCTTAAATGTTGTGCTAGAAGCAATTTCTGGAGGGTAAATTATTTTTCCCAACTTTACAGGGTATTTTTAATGAATGTATGTCTTCTTGTTGTTCCTCAGCTTAATTGTATTTATGCTTGCAAAGGGATTTTTTAAAATCAGTTTCATTAGATGTCTTCAATAGCTTAGAGTTCAGGGGAACAATCTCTAGCCCTATTTAAGGAAATGCTAGAATGCTGATCCAAAGAGATGAGCCTTCAGGTAACACCTCTAGAAAAACTAGAGTTAAGGCCCTGGCTTTCTTTACTTTTATTTTGCTCACTAAACTGTATTACTTGCCGTCTTAAATTTAAGGACAAAACAAATCGTATGCATATTTCCTAATTTTTTTTGGTTGAGTCATAATATACATGAAGGGTATAAAGTAAAATGTTGTATATGATTATTATGCCATCCAAGGTCAAAATATAGAATTGTTCTAGCATCCCCAAAAGTTGGTTTCTCAAAGTAACCACTAATCTGACTTTTATCACTATAGTATAGTTTTGCTTGTCTTTGAATTTTATGTAAATTTAATCATAGCATCTGGTTTCTTTTGCTGAACATTATGCCTAAGAGATTTCTCTATGGTTTTGCATGTAGATATGGTTTGAAAAACAAGTTGCATTTGCATTAACAGAAGAAAAATAATTTTTAGGTTTGTTTTGTTTTTATGTAATTCTTTTCTCTTAACCTGTCACATTTTCTGTCCGAATTAGAAGTTGAAAGCAAAGGTAAGTAGGAGAGGACACTCTTTATTGATATTCCAATGTGGCAAAGTTGACAGAGAGCCTTGAGTTAGCACATTAGAGCACCAGAGAATATGATATGAACCAAAAAGACTGAAAAGTCACAGTCTCCCCCCCCCCCATAATTAGCTTCTAAAGCTTAGAGTGCTATTTGGCACACAGATGAGTGTAGAATCCAGTGCCCTTTGCATTGAATAAGGGTCATGTTCCCTTCATTACTAAACGAGGCTCTTTTCTATTCTTGTTTTTTAATGAAAAAATAAAATGTATTACTTCCAGGCTTAATTTTGAATAGAGGAAGAAAAAATGGATCAAGCCAGGGCTTTAGTAGTTAAAAAAAAAAAAAAAAGCAAATATCCCTCTATTCCCAAAGAAGCTGAAGGCAGGCTTTCTAGCCCATTGTCTTTGCACCTGTCATTTATATGTGTGTATCTGTCCTTTTGAGATCAATGTTCTTCTGTTGATCAAAGGCAGCCCTGCTTTCTGGAGATGTAATTAACAGAAGTTATGGAGGAGGCAAAAAGGACAGAGAGGGAGCTAGGGAGGTCATGTGTATTAGAAAAACAGTCCCCAAAACGCTGTTACCCCATTTCTTTCAGAACCCCTGAATTTCAAAGAATAAGACTAATTTCTCTAGAGCCAGGTTTGAAAATCTTTAAGTGGGTAGATGTGATTGGTGGTACTAGGAGCAGAGTTCTCAAGCAATATACAAAACCTGCAAATTGGTACTGAACTCTAGCAGGCAGAAAGGTGCGTGACAGAACAGTCTCTAAACCACTGTGCAGTACAACCATAAGAGTGGACAGCACCTGGCACCATATTAGTGGCATTAGGAGTTTTCGGGAACTATTATTTTCATTCCAGATGAGGAAACTGAGGTGCAGAGAAAGCCAATCACTTCCCCCAAGTTTACAGAGCCAGTAGCAGCAAGGCTAGAATTTGAACCTAGATAACTTTCAGAACCACTACACTGTGATCAGGCAGCCTAAAAATGAGTCAGAAATTTATGTTTTTGAACATTTGAATTATTCCTTTACTTTCATTAATCATCATCATGTTGACTGATATTTGAATCATTTTCTGCTAATGTCACAGACACTTATCATATAAGCATTCTGCCTCTAGATTTTGTTTGTTATCACTGATATTCATTGTATTATAGCTAATGTAGGTTATTGTTGTGGGTGCTCTCCCTTCCAATAACAGGTTATTAAACAGATTATCTAACTATATGGGGGATGGGGAAGAATGTATTGAATGTAGGCACTGCACAACTGCTTGTCTTGTTTTCTTCTGAGTTATTTGTTTCCCTAATACATGCAAAGAAAAGAGAAATAAACATTATCAAAAATAAGAAAACACAAGGGAGGTGAAATTACACATACAGATATACAAATTGCCTAGGTTTTGGATAGAAGGTAATGCAGTCCTGAATAGGTAAGAGAGACTAATAGACATTTTTCATTACTGAATTATTTAAAAATAATTTTTTTTGTTTTATCTGGAGAGCCAAGTGAGTGGTAGTTCATTAAGACTATTTATTGCCGGGCTCGGTGGCTCAGCCTGTAATCCCGCGCCTTTGGGAGGCTGAGGTGAGTGGATTGCCTGAGCCCGCGGGTTTGAGACCCACCTGGGCAAGCAAGACCTCATCTCTACAATAAATTAAAAAATTAGCCGGGCGTGGTAGCGCGCACCTGCAGTTCCAGCTACTCGTAAGGCTGAGGCGGAAGGATCACCGGAGCCCAGCAGGTCGAGGCTGCGGTGGCCGGGAGCGGCCACTGCACTCCAGTCTGAGCGACAGAGTGAGACTCCAACTCAAAAAAAAAAAGACTACTTATTGTTGTTTAATGAAATTATGAGGTCAGCCTGATTCACTAACAGCAGAATATTGTTTCAACAAACAAGGCGATTGATCGCAACTGTTCACATTTTATTTGTCATGAGTTGTACATTCAATGTTTAATTAAAAAATAGAATAAAAGTAGAACACAGACATGTGCTTTTGCTTTCTTCCATGGAACTCTCTGGTACACCGTAGGTCCTCAGTAGGTTGAATGAATTGAGTCTGAATTTAAAAGTTGGAAGAACCAGCCGCTCTTCATATGAAAGAAATAAAATGTAAAAAGTATGGAGGCCCAGGCTGGGTACCCTGAGAGTTACACGCACAGGGACACCCCCTCCGGAAGCTTGCACACCCAGGTGTAGCCCTCAGCACCATCACTCATGTGTCTGTCTGTTTTGCCTCTTGTGGGTCTCTGCCCCTCTTCAGTTCCATCATCCAGTTCATCGAAGCTGCTGTAGGAAGCTGAGACCTAGCTGGGCTCGGGACACATTTAGATGTAGACATCATATGAATAAAGTGGAGCATACATGGTTTTCAGAAAAGTCCCACTCGGAAGTTTAAAAAGTTCTCAGCAGAGTAGAAGCGACAGTGGTTAAAAGGCTCCAGATAGCTTCAGCTATTGAAGACTCTTTAGATACGTTTGTAGCAAGAGAAGGAGGCGAGCCGGGAAGAAAGAGTCGAGTCGCTGTCTTGAACAAAATGTCATTAGAGCAGAGGCGTTTATTTCACTATCTCTGGATGCCTAATATGACTTTAAAAATATAATTATAAAAGGAAAGATGAATTAGAATGCATGAATATATTAAGCGAGTGCAAGAGTAGAAAATGCTTTGCTGAAATGTGTTTCCCCCTCAGCTAAATGAGAAGGTCATAGAAGGATACAGGACACTGCCAGGCAAGTCTGGATGAAGCTGACTTAAATCTCAAAACTAAACAAAGAAGACAGGCCATTAGCTGGAGACTAAACTACAAACCTATCAGTGAATGTTTAAGATGACTGGATGAGGCACTTTGTTATTATATCAAAATGACAGGACTCTTTTGGCATAAGATTAGCAGCAAATGGAAGAAAACAAACTTAAAATCTCACCAGATATCGCCCCAATGCTAGTCTATGTGAACAATTATTTGAGAATTAAAATTATCTGTTAGTGCCATTAAAAAGTCACTAATTTGTTGTTTTCTACATTTTATTTAGTTTCAAATCATGGAATTACTTTCATTTAGGTGTACATTTGATACCATTCCTCTTTCTCTCACATGGAGTCTTAATAAAAGGAAAAAATGTGGCAGGGCAAGGTGGCTCAAGCCTGTAATCCCAACACTTTGGGAGGCCAAGGTAAGAGGATTACCTGAGCTCACAGGTTTGAGACCAGCCTGAGCAACATGGTAAGACCTCATCTCTACAGTAAATCAAAAACTTGGCATGGTAGCACATGCCTGTAGTTCCAGCTACTTGGAAGGCTGAGGTAGAAGGATCACCTGAGCCCAGCCGGAACTCTGGGGTGGCTGTGAGCATGCCACTGCACTCCAGCCTGGGCAACGGAGTGAGACTCTAACTTGAAAAAGAAAATAATGTAATTCTTCTAATGCAGCTCCACTTAACCTCTAAGAAAGGAAGGCTGGCAATGCCTCATGGTGGCGGGCAGGCTGCTGTGCTGAGCCGGGCAGGCAGGAGGAGGTGTTCCCAAGACAGGGGCAGGCGGGAGTCGTCTGCCCAAAACCGCCACCAGAAGGCCCCGTGACTATGTCGCTCTGTCCCATCCTGTCCCTGCTGCAGGCTGACATATCCTGCCCGGGTGAGGACCACTTGCCTCCTCATGCACGTCTTTCCTTCCCCGTTGAACTTCTGCAGGTGCCCAGCCCTGTGCTCTCTCACACCTCTTCGTCCTTTCCATGACCACCCCCTCCCGCCCCAATGTGTGCTCTGCCCATTCCACCCCACCTCCCCCACCTCCTGCACCTGCCCACCCAGCCTTGAGGTTCAGCTCAGGTGTCAGCTCCTCCTGCATCCATTCAAGAAGCCCTCTCCCCTCCATACCTTGCCCTGCTGCCCACCTGGGTTGGGGCTCGCAGTCAGCGTGGGGAGCCAAGCAAGTAGGCAGGCGCTCAACAGCTTGGTATGTGCCACTGCTAGGAGTGAGATGGGGATGGACGTGCTCAGAGGAGACTGCAGAGCTCAAGTCATAACACAGCTGCACTAGAAATGGGAAGAGGATGTTATGGGGGGTGGGGGGAGGGACTTAAGTAAACTGAACTCACACCATCCATCAAGCAAGAGGTCAGAAGGCAGGGTCTAAAATGTATGCACTAACAAGCAGCCATTCGACAGATTCTTGAGAGAGATGGCTGTCTTTGCCGGAAGCATTTAGAAACAGGGACTGCCGTTTCAACTGTTGTATGTGGTTGTTCCTGGGGCTGAGGCCAGGGAGGGGTGGGACCAATGCTCATCATTATGGGTTCTTAAACCTTGGGTAACTACTACTTTGGTTTAAGATATGTATGTGCTTAAAAAATGTCCACACAGCCTCACACCTTGTGAGTGTTCAGTGCAGTTCCCTCCTGCCTCGAACTGTCATTCTAACCTTTTTCTCTCTGAAAAAAGCATAATCTTGCCAGTGAAGTGGACAGCAGTCACTCTTCTATGTAGCGACTTGTTTTGCCACGGCCCACATTCCTGTCACTTTTCATCTACCTCCTAAGACCCTCTCACTCTCAACCCTGTCCCTTCCCCTCTCTTGCCAAGAGATCTCCCTTGTCTAACCCCTAGTTGACTTCTCTTCTTCCTCCCCCAAGACCCTCCCACACTCATCCTTCCAACCCTCTCTTGCCAAGGGAACCTTCTTGTCTGACCCCTAGTTGTCCTCTCTTCCCCTTCCTAAGACCCTCTCCTACGCACCCTTGTCCCTTCCCCTCTCTTGCCAAAGGAACTCCCTTGTCTGTCTCCCAGTTGCCCTTGCTTAAAATTTTTTTAGTGTTTCTGCTTTGAATAGACTTAGATTCTTCAAAAGGATCTCGTATGGCAATTTGGAAAATAATCAGAATGGTCAATGGTATAGTCAGAAGAAGGAGTTCCAGTGCTGTATAAAATATGACTTTCAAACCTGTAATCATTCTCAGTAGATGAAAAACCCAAGTATATTATGCTCAGCCTGTAATAAGTGATTATTGATTATTTTAATCCTATGTCCTATCATCCGTTTTGAAATTTTAGAAATGTTCTTCATGGAACATTATTGCCATTCATTTGTATGAATGCATTGATACAGTGGCTCCTGGCAGAACTGCATACTTCTGAAAGTCCTAACACCTAAAGAAAAAGCATGTGCCTAATTGCTTTTAGCGAGGGTTGCTTGACAACAGCTATGACGAAAACTCAGCAGCCAGGCCTGTTGGAGGGGCTTAGCTAAAGCAAGGTGCCACTTCCCCAGGCTCACTGCCATTGCAGTGCAGTTATGTTTCAGGATGAGTCTCTATATTGTACTCTGAGCTGGTGCCCTCAGCCTCAGCATGACATGCTGCTCCACAGTTGGCTTTTCACTTGTTGTTAGTATGGATTTCCGTGGAATGTTTTAGTAAGTGCTCATCTGAAACCCAGAGCCTGAGCCGTGGGGTTTCCCCACCTCTGTGCTCATTCCTCCTGGGTCCTCACCTTCAGCTCTTCCTCGCGGACGATGGCCTGTGGGTCTCCAGCTCAAAGGCTATTTTTTTTTAAGTGACGATGATGTGTGTGTGTTTGTCTGTCGTACGTAGATATTGGGTCATATTTAAGGCCCAGGAAGGCTGTGTTTTCAGACCTGCATGTATGCTTCAGAGTAGGTTGGAGCGCTTGCATAGTGAGAACACCTGGTGCTCTCCACTCACTTTGCAGAACTTTGAGTATAACTTTACTATTTTTAGTTACTACTAGGAGTTCCAGTTTTAGTGTGTTTACACTTATGGCATATCTTTTGCAAACATCATTTACTTGATGTCTCGGAAGCACAACCTCCAATTGCAACACTGTTTTATAAGAAAATGTGATCAGTTACTATTTTCCAATGAGGTTTCCAGAAAAACACTGCATAAAAGCAGAGTCTGCCTGTATTAGCTTTTGAAACCATCAAGTTTCTAGATAAAATCAAGATTCAAAGGCATGGTGTTAGTGGGCAGAATGCCTAACCAGTGTCATTATTCTAGAGTTTGCTTGTTGAATGAGTCACATAATAGATACTTGGCAAATGCTTGTTGTATGAATGTGTGTCTGCATTCATGTACTACTTGGTATTCAAGTAATGGAGTCAAATAAGAGAAAGGGTGGCAGATAACAGAAGTCTTAGCATACAGAGCAGCACAACTACTTGACTGTTTACCCAGAATCTGAGCTCATCACTAGTTGGAAATTAACAAGTTAACTCTTTATTGTATAGAAGAAATTGTTCATAACACAATATAAGTTATGCTGCTAGGGAACAAAATCGCCAACTTAAACCTATAATGATAGAGAAATTTTGAAGACTTTCTTCTTGTTTTTGTTTTTGAGCTGGAGTCTCACTCTGTCTCCCAGGCTGAAGTGCCATGGCACACTCAACGGCCACCCAAGCATCGACCTGCTGGGCTCCAGTGATCCTTCTGCCTCAGCCTTTCAAGTAGCCAGAACTACAGGCACACACTACCACACCCAGCTAATTTTTTTTTTAATTATTATTACTGTAGAGACAAGGTCTCGCCAAGTTACCTGTGCTGGTCTCAAACCCACGGGCTCAGGCAATCCTCTCACCTCAGCCTCCCAAAGTGCTGGGATTACAGGCTGAGCCACCGAGCCCAGCCAAAGAATTTTTTATATAAATTATACAGGTCTGCATCAACTAGGAGCAGGTTTTGTTTTGTTTTTTAGCATAATGAATCTCTTATGATAATGCTTTTGACTTACCACAATTACCTATGTTGACTGTGATTAAAACCTTGGAGTGCAGTTGGAAACTACCTGGTGGAACCCTGTAGCGTTGCCACCAGCCCAGCTGTATGTCATTGGTATGTTTATGTCTTTCCTTTAGATAGGGTGAAGTTTCCTTTCTCGGAATGAGGCCTGCCATTTACTCTCTGGACCTTCGCCCCTTTCCGTAGTTTTGGTAACTCTAGTCTTCTTTCTTCTAGAAGAGGATCAGTTGCACATAAACCACTTCAAATACTCACAGAGACCAAAAGGTAGACTGACAGAAGAAGCTATCCATTTATGCATTCATGGATTAAACAAGTCAGAACATAACTGACTGTCATTCTAAATTGTATCTCTGCAGATCTGAAATTAGCATGGCAGAAGCAGTTTGCAAGGCTCTGATTGTTTTAGTAATATTGTTCAAGTTTTTAATTTGGTGCATTAACTTCTCATCAGATATATTGTACTTTGTATAAAGCCTTCATTTCCAGAAACTTAGATTTCCCTGTCAAGGGGTCTCTCTGGGAGGTGAGTCCCAGGAACTATTTCAGACAGGGGCAGGGGAGATTCTGATTTGGGAAAGTCCAACACTTAGCCTTCTATTTCCTGCTTCTGATTTTTTCCCTGCGCTTTAACTCTTTTTTAGTTAGTTTGTTTTTAAATTTGAAAGATGTTAAACACACAGAAAAGTTGAACTAACATTGCAATGCCAACTATATACCGTGTACTGCCCTAGGTTTTCTACCAACCTCTTGCTATTCCCACTCTTTTCTCTCTCCCAATGCACATGCTCCCCTCTTGCCAAACCATCCAGAAGTAGGCTGCAGACAGTGACCCTTTAGACCCAAGCATCTCCCAAAAACAAAGACCTTCTCCCAGGCACCCGCGTCATTACCACATGTGTTAGTTTTATGTTGTTGCCTTAACCCATGACTACATGCATCAGGTGACTTGGCCCTCCAAGCCAGTTCCGGACTCCCAGTTCCGGCCCCCTCATCTCTGTTCTGTGTCATGGGGTAACTGACCCTGCAGGCAGCATTCCTGTGCCTTGGGGCAGTTGTCTCAGGGCCAATGATGGTGGGAGCTTTGGAGAGTGGGGCAGGAAGGGACGCCCTGAGTGTGCTTATTATGTGATCAGCTACAGCACAAACCAGCAAATCAACCACTTTGAAACCATTTATGATGTTTCTTTCATAATTACATTTAGTCTGCTAAAAGTGCAAATTCTGTTTTCTTTTTTGCCTTCCAGAATTCTTTAAAGATTAAATAGAGGCAATTTTGGGCATCTTTGGCAAAATTTTATTAAATGAATTCTTATCAGATAGACCTCTTTAAAGAATATAATTGTGTGGTAAAATTAAGATAAACAGGTCTAACACTCTTGGCAACATTCTCTTAAATGAATTCTTGTCAGATCAAGCTCTTTATAGGTTATAAATAATTGCATGGCAAAAATTAAGCTTAACAGATTTAGCACTCATCTTCAGTTTCCTAAGCTTCTACGTGAGCCTGCTGGCCAGCTGATCGGGAGGGTGACTCCTTGTATGGGGTCCAGTACCCAAAACACCCCCTTGCCTGCATCAGATCATCTTTGAACAATTACTTAGTGCCTGCCTCTTCCAAGTCTCTATTACTTCACCTTCTGAAGATGATGTTTGTTCTGCATATATTTCACTCAAAAATATGTGATGTCTTCATTATATAATGCGTTCTCATAGTAAAGCAGAAGATGAAGCAAAGGTATAACGTCAGGCCTAGAAAGGAGCCATGGTACTATCCAGGTACCAGGGAGTAGTTGTGCTGGCAGTGAGATACCTTGCAGGCGACAGTGGCTGTGTCTCCCGCAAGCCAGGAGCTAAAGGCAGACCAGCCTTCAGGCCCGCCACCCACCGCCACCCACTTTGGCCCAAGTCTCTCATATCTCCAGTTTTCATGCTGGGATTCTTAGCATGCTCATTTGGAAGTTTCATCACTTGTGGCGGGACTTTCCATTTTTCTCTTAATTAAAAAGTAAACATTTTTTTGGAGAAAATATGGAAAGTACAGAAAAGCACAAAGCATGATCCACTCACACAGTTAGAATTTTGGTCTGTAGATATTCAATATTTTATCAGTTAATATATTTAATTACTTTCTTACTCATTTCATAGAGTGCATGTAGTTTTATAAGTTTATTTTACTCAACTGCATATTATAGCTAAAAGTAAGCCACACCAAACATTTTTCTATGGTATCAAGTATTTTCCACAGTGTGACTATACCATAATTTAGTAAATCACAGGATTTAGAAAAGGTCTGTCAAGCAGCCAAAACTGTCCCTTTAAGGCTATTCTAACACATAAAACCTTCCACCAAGCTCATTGACACACACAAATTCTCGAAGGAATGATTTTGTGTGTGTGGAATGGTTATAGCTGTCTGTCACACTGCATGTGGTTTCTGTGCTCTCCTCGGGCTGTTGGAGATGATTATGGATTCCTGTCAAATGAGACTTCTGTCATGTATCCAATGTGAGGTGGGGTGAATTTTCCTCATTCTGTTGCTCTCCTGTCTGAGGGGGTGAAGCAGATCTCAGGGAACCCAGGGAAGTGGGCCATACAGCTTGCGGGAAGCATACCACGGACATGCCTAGGCCTGGGACCTGCAGGCCAGCAGATCAGATGTCTACATAAATACATTTGTCCTGATTGTCACATCCACCCAGGGCTACACAGCTGTGTATAAAAATGGCTCCCAGCCTAGTTTTCAAAGCTGTCAGCCTCTCCTGTTACTTCTTAACTACCAGCTCAGAGGTATTTTTTGGTCTGCCAAAGACGGTGATAGGATTAGGAGAGTTGATACATAAGGCAGATTAAGAAAACCAAATATTTACAACCTGACTGAGTGACAGCCAAGGGGAAGTATAAATGTCTTCTGGGCCCAAATCATGGAGGAGACCTTCTTTGGCTTTTCCCAGTAACAGGATCATAGGGATATCCAGATTCACAAAAAGTCTTCTGAGGATGACCTCACTTATGCTAACTGGAGAATGGAGTCAGTTAGAAATTGTGTTTCGCAGCTACTAGCAGAGACTTGAAATAGAATAACTTCAGCAGGGTTTCATCCTCTCTGCTGCCACATGAGGCTCAGAAGCATCTTGTCTGGGACTGCACTGCAGCTCCATGACTTCACCTGTGCACCAGTGACCCTGTCATGTGGCTCTGTTATTCTCAGCGCTGGCTTCCATGTTCAAGGTCACCTGATGTTTGAGAAGCCGGCTGCAGCCTCAGTCACCATGGCTGCCTCTGGAAAAGGGGAAGCAGAAGAGATCCCTGCCAACACCCATTGCTTGAGAGAGTGTCCTTAAAGCCTGTCTGCTGATTTCAGGTTCCATATCACTGGCCATCACCACTGCAAGAGGAGCAGGGCCTTGTAGTGCGTTTTGCTTTCTTTCATTTTCAGGTGAGCACACTGCTGACCCCAACAATATCAGGGTCCTTTTACCAAGAAGGGAAGGGGTAAGGGATACCAGGCAGACAGCTAGTGGTTTCTGTCACAGAAATTCACATCTTGAAGATTCTGATGAAAATCCAGATACAGTGGCATAAACTATGTGTTCCAACCCACTTGTCGAACCAGCCCTGCTTCTCCTGGAGACTAGTTAGAAATGCAGAGCTCAGGGCTCTTGCCAAGCCCGTGGCAAGGCCCCAAATGAGACTGGCACACCCAGGCTTCACGCGCTCAGTCCGCTGTGCTTTGTTGCTTCTCATCCACTGGGACTTTTCTTTAGGAAAGGTGACTTCTGCTGAAATCCGAGGGCTCATTGTGGTCCACTACTTGGTAGCACACACATTTTTAGTGAGCGTTTAACTCACAGTAGTTGTTTCCTTCCACGCTGGGCACCTGCTGTAGTGCTGGGCGCTAAATGCCTATGTGCCAGTTAGGCATCCTTCTGACTATATATCAACTGTTATTAATCACTGCATGCTCAAAACTTAATGTGGCTTGTTCAACTTAAATAAAGCCCTTGCTTCTTCTCACTTAAGGTGTGTTGAGTTGTAATGGCTTCGGGACTTGCAGAGACTTTCCAGGTACCTGCTCCAGCCTCCTCCCGTCAGCTCTGCTTATCCACCGTGTGTCACTGTCCTGAAAAGATGGGATTTTGTTTTTCTCCTGACATTCTTAGTCATTCTTTTTTCATTCAACCTCTTTCTTTTTTCTTTTTTGGAGTGTTTTTGTTGTTTGTTTTTGAGACAAAGTCTGACTCTGTCACCCAGGCTGGAGTGCAGTATTACAATCATAGCTCACTGCAGCCTCAGACTCCTGGGCTTAAGCAGTCCTCCTGCCTCAGCCTCCTGAGTAGCCAGGACTACAGGCATGTGCCATCATGCCTAGCTAGTTTTTGATCTTTTGTAGAGACAAGTCTCACTGCATTGCCCATGGATCTTTCTTTTTAAAAGAAAAGAGCTGTGGAAAGCAGGTAGCCTAGGACCCAGCCTGGCCACTCATGTGTCATGTGGGCAGAACTGCTAACTTTCTGAGCCTTGGTTTCTTCTTCTCCACTGTGACTGTGACACATGGTCTTGGAGCCCTTCCAACTCTGTCCTCCATAGACCTTCTAACTCTATAACTTGGATTTTCAAGCCCCCAAAACACTTTGACGACACTGGGCTTGGTGTGAAACCTTCTTGGCTTATTTCTCCAGTCAGTAAAAGGATCCCAATATTTTTTGCCTAGTTTCTCTTTCCAAACGCTGACTGCCTTAATACGTCAGTTTAGTGGCCTCAATCCTTCTTATAACAAGTAAATGGATGAATGAATGAACAGATGAGTGAATGAAGCCTTCCATCCATCTCAGTGTAACCTGATTTCGTAGAGAGGCTGCATCCTCTTTGCCTTTGAACATTATTAAATATTTTTCTCGCCTCAGATTAACTTGGCTGTTTTGTTTTATTACAATAAACTCCAAGCCATGTGCATATTTACACCCTGAGCTATTCACTGACTTCCATGGCATGAGAGGAGGCCTGGGCCTGTCACCATGGAAGCCAGGTCCATGCTGCCTCCTGTGGCAAGAACAACCTTTGGGGCCTCTTTATTTTCCCAAAAACTCTGTCCTCTGCTGGAATCATGTCAAGCAGGCATGGGGTCGTCTTCTTACAAAGTGAAGACCAAGAAAGAGCCTGCTGTGGAATAGGATTATGGCTGCCCTGTGCAGCCTTAAAAGCCACCCAGTCCTGTTCTTCATGCTGTATATGAAGTGTGTGTCTTTGATTTGCTTTTCAGGGCCGCCTTTGGCAAGGAGTCTGAAGTTCTTATTGGGAACCTGGGTGATAAGTTAATCCCTCCACAAGACATCCTTCGCGACGTCAGTGACCTCAAGGCCCTGGCAAACATGCATGAAAGCTTGGAATGGCTTGCAGGCCGAACAAAGTCTGCCTTCTCCCATCTCTCTTCATCTCAGAGTAAGTATCTAGCGGGGAGATGTCGTGGGCGGTCAAGGAACAGACTGGGCACTTCCACCTGGAATGTCAGTGTGCACACCTGTCACCCCGCGGAGCGGTGGCCCAGTTGTGAGAACATGTGCATGAGAATTCTGCATGTGATGGGCCTCTCCTGCTTTGTGATTCGGGAAAAGTAACCAGCCTTGTCTGGAGTGTGCGAAGCCAGGAAAGCCCGTGTTAGTGTGGCTCGACATTAAACCTGAGAAGCTTGAACTCATCTAAGATTGAACCACTGTGTCTCAAGGAGCGAAAGCAACACCTTTTGTCTCCTATGACAACTTCTCAAGGGCAAACTGTCTTAGAGCTCAGGGCTGCATGCATGCACAGCTGACGTTCTTATTTCAGTTTGATATAAAACTAATCTTTTTATTAGTCTCAGAAGTGATTAAGGTGCTAGAAAATACAGATAGTGAGGACAACAATCATTCTGGAAAATAGATGGCTGAGAGGTGACAATTATAGATTTCAAGGCAATTAAGGAACGGGATGTGAAATAAGAAGGGGAACCTTTTTCTGTCAAGGACCAATGACTCAGAGAGAAATAATTTGAAAAGTTTAGGGCACATAAACTTTAATAACTTCAAAATAAATAATTTTTAAAGCAGTTCTTCAGGAATATGGATTGCACAATTAAAATAGAAGCAAATAAAAATATGCAAAGAGGGACTAAGGAAAAACAGATGTATGAATGGAGTGATGGAAACAGGATAGAAGAGGCAAAAACAGCAGGAAGGAGAGGGAGGCACAGTCGACTCTGAATTAGGGTCAGCTGTTAAATGAGTGTTAGAGCTCAGTGAGCTGTTTATCATCACTGCCTTTGAGGCGGTGTCATCACTTGATTAGCCATGTTTCCAGCCTAGAAAAGATGCGGATGAAATTCATGGGGGTAAATTATTCACTTGTTCTCCTGTGGGCCCCACAGCAAGCATCTAAGGAGTCCCTTGGCCACTCACTACGCACATGTGCGTGTGCTGATTACACACCTATTAAAGGGTGACAAGGGACCCCAGGAGTGGCCTCTGAGGGAGAGCATGTCATCTGCTTTAGAAATCTTCCTAAAATGTCACCATTTATGCTTTTTTTAAAAATACTACTTTTTATTTTCTTGAGATGGAGTCTCACCATTTCACACAGGCTGGTCTTAAACTCACAGGCTCAAGTGACCCTTCCACCTCAGCCTCTCAAAGTGCTGGGATTACATGAGCCACAGCACCAGCTCTAAAATATTACTTTTTATCTGATGACAAAATTATCCATGTTTATTCTCAGAACTCTATAAGAATAGAGACTGTGTCTACCAATTAAGGATAACTTGGGCGCAGCGTTGCATCTGAGCAGATTCTTCACACGTCAGTATCCTTGAAGGCCCCTGAAACTTTCTAACCCCGTAATATCAGGCACTTATATTACAAGCAATAGTTTCAGTTGACCATTTTAACTCCCAGCCCCACTCCGCTCCCTCCTCCCCTCAAAAGGTCCAAAAGATTCTGTTTTTTCTTTGCTGATTGCAACATACACGGCTCTGGGAGGGGGCCAGAAGGCTCTCTTCCTGGTTTCCTTTGACTCCTGCAAGTGCAGGGCTGTGTGGTAGGTCTGCTAGTGAGGCTTGGAAGGGGCCTCCTCATTTAGTATGCCACTGGTGTCTCATATTTACTAATACACACAGTCTCCTACTGCTGATGGCACAGGCTTCCAGGCTTCTATTCTGTCCGCTCTAAAAGGACCCCACAAAGCAAGGTAGTGCATCACCTGTGCAGCAAGACCTGGGTGAGCCACGCAGGCCCACCTGGCACCAACAGTTTTCAAAAGGAAACTACTAACTCTGTAATTGCACAATCTAGCTGTTGTTTTTGTGTCACCAGGACCACTGGGTGCGGTTGATGTCTAATTCCTGTCTTTAATCATCTCTGCTATTCTGACAAACATCTCTTCTGCCACGCCCGTGAACACTTTGTCTCATGTGTGCAGTTCCATTTATAATATAAGTTGTGCCCTCTGAGTTCCTTTCAGGGTGATTATTCCACCCAGTGGGTGATTTAAGTGACTGTCAGCATTTTGACGATGGGTGCAAAACCCAAGTGAACTGTCATCACTGCTTGGGGTGTCTTTGCTGGTTCATCCTGCCAACCCCAAGCCTGGCTACCCCCACTTGCCTGCCCCTTGCATTCTCAGGAGAGAGGCCCACTAGTGTTTATAATTTGAACGGAACAGGAGATTCTAGATCACAGCTTACTTTGATTACTCCATCAATGTGATGCTAGAAAGAGAATAAGGGGCAGCTCTTTACTACTGTGAAAAGTGAACCAAAGGATGGCCGCACCAAACGTCTCTCTGGGTCTTGAGACTAGACAGAATGAAGAAGATTCTAGGCAGGAAAGGAAGAAATCAAGTTAAGAAGATTAATTTTCATCTATTCCTTACTCTTCATCCTGTTAATGATTTGGCATGGTCAATGCCATGTGTTATTAAACTTGGGAAGCCTTTGATGTGACGGGTGGAAGGAATCTGCAGAAGGTTATTTGTGTAGTAGAGCACCTCTTCAGGTAGGACAGCAGGAGCCTCGTCCGCCCGGCACATCTCATGTTGTCCCGAAGAAAGTGCTTTGTGTTAGTGGCAGGGCACAGTGGGCCGTACGTTGTTCAGATGAGAGTTGATGATTTTATCAGATGTAACTTTTCTACCTCTTTTAGAATTCGCCCAGATGCCACTCCATCTGGCTCCTTCGCATGTCAAGGGTCTCCTCGCCTCACTGGCTGCTGGCCACATCAGAGGCGCTGCTCTTATTGTTGTCGTTCCTCATTCAGTCCAAGGTCCCTGCTCCATCTCTTCTGGCATCCCCAATCAGTCTTTTCCCGCACCTGCTCCACATAAGATTCTGTCAGTTGAAAGTCAGAGACTTACTGAAGGAAAAAGAATGCATTGACTTGTAAAACTGATTAATCAAAGGGCTTCAGGAATAGCTGGATCAAGAGGCTCACCAGATACCACCAGACTACAGATATGCCTAGCGCATGCACACGCACACACCCGCATGCATACACACACACACACACACACACACACACACACACACACACCCGCAGTCTCGGCATCTCACTCCTTCCTCTAAAAACCTCTTCTTTCAGGACCTACTGTGAAAGACATGCTTCAGTGCAAGGAAGGTGAGCAGCTTCATGTTTAGCATTGGGCATTCAAGACCCAGATTTACCATATTCTCTGCCATTGACCACAATTCCAACCTTGCAGTAAAGGTACAAAATAATGCCTACTCTTTTTAATAGCTGCTCTCGGTAAGAATCCTCAACAAAGACTTTGAAATTGTTATGGTTAAGAAAACTCTCCAAACAAATTATGAACTACATAAAAACTGTTAAGCACGCCTGGATAGTCCCATTTTAACATTAGTGGCTTTCTTTTGTGCCTTACCCTTTTGTTCTAAGGATGGATTGTTTCTAAAATTGACTACACAACACTGGAAGGAGCTCCAGGGCTTGGCTTGTCCGCCTTACTTCCTCAGGGAAGCCCTCCTTCCTGTCTTAGGCTCTTTAAATCTCTAGGACTCAAGATTCTGCAACTCCTGGGTCATATATTCTACGCTCACACCAGGTCGTTCGCTTATTAAAACCCCCATGCTTCAATCTAAACCTCTTTCTTCTTTGTACTTTCTTGAGAATTTAAGTGATGCCTGTTTTCTCTGTGAAATACTTTAATGTATCTGAAAATGTTTCCCTGTCCTGTACCTTCCCATCTCTGGCCTGAAAGTTCCAGTCTCCGAATCAACTCTTGTCGGGTTAGGGGCCTGCTCAGGCCCATGCTCCCATTCTCTGGGACAATGCTGGGGCTGTGGCTTTTGTGAGTGTGGGCTTAGTGTGGGGTTCTTAGACCTCTGTGTATCCACCCCACGCTCTCTTAGTTCTTGTTGCTGAGTTCTTGCTGATCCCACTCACATGAATAATAGAAGGTAAAAAAAAAAAGGCACTCCCTGGTCTCTTTCCATTGGAGCAGCCACAGAGATAGACATTCCTTTAATATTAGGGTGGATGAATCTCACAGTCCTGGGTCCTGGAACTGGTCTGGGAGTTGCAGTATTAGTTGTACAATTATTTATAGACTTCTTCCTTAAAGTAGAAGCCTTGCTAAGGATCTTGGAATTTTGCACATGAGGAATTAAGGCCCAGAGTGGTCACACTCTGTGTCTTTGCCAAACTGGGACACAGAACACGTCTTCAAATTGCATTTAATGTTCTGTCTATGACATCAGTTAAAGCCACTAGCTGAACCTTTCGTGCCATATTCTTATTGAGCCGTTCCAGTAGGGTGGCCATATTTTGATGGAAGCACTTTGTTGCTTACGCTTAACTTGTGATCATTTCTGATCATTTTCCTGTCCCTAAGCAGAATTTCCACACCTTAAATAGGGATCACTGTACATATTCCTTTTGAATTTCATCTTAGTTGTAGTAAAACGTCTCACTAACTTGTCACTCTATTTTTGTTCCGCAAGTATTTTCTAAGTTAGAAACTCCATCTGTCTTATCATTCTATGTAATATGTTCTAGATGTTACATTGTCCTACGCAGTAGCCACTGGCCTTGTGTGGCTATTAAAATTTAAATTAATTAAAATTAACAGTTTAGTTCCTCTGTCACACTAGCCACATCTCAAGTACTCAGTGGCTGCTTATGAATAGCACAGGTATAGAGCATTGCCATCATCACAGAAAGTTCTGTTGGGCAGTGCTGTTGATCATTACCTAGGTCAGTGATAAAGGTTTGAAATAATGTCAGTCCATATACTTTGGCTTTGAAGTACACTTGAAATGTCTACCTAGTTATATGAAAACATGGGTAACTATTTTAATTGTCCAGCCTCCAAGTCATGTGTACCCCCTGACAGAGATGGCGGTTTTAGGACCAGCATGATCAAGATTTTTCGTATTGATATTAATTGATGCTAAAGGGCTTGAAGGGTTTTGTGATCAAATAGACTTGGGAAGCATTAAAAAACATCAACGATAATTCTATACCATAATATCTCTAATATATTAAACAGATAATTACTACCTCGCAGTGCAATTCTCTCACCCCGGAGCATCTCACAGGACTCTTTGTCCATGAAATAACTTCTGGGCAATACTGCCCAGTGCTGCATTGATTTATATAATTTGCTCAGAATCTTCTCTTACTCTCAACAGCGTCAGATGCAGGGCAGATGTTCCACTACTGCAGGAACTTAATTTCATATTATTGACAGAGTCACACACCATCCAATGACTTCTCTTGCAATTTCATCATTTGATTTTTTTAGTTATTTTTAGAAATGTTCAAGTCAGCGGTTATAAAATGACCTCGGTTTCACTCTTGGCCTGTTTCAGACTTCACCGCTCTGCTGGCCCTTTCCCAGTCACTGTGTTTTCCTCATAAATCTTGAAGAGTATAACTTCAGAATCATAACATCACACTCAATCCATGGACAAATGTTGATATATTCATTGCGGGGCTCCTGGAATTGACTTTTTATCAAAATCTAGTTATGAGATTTTCAGATTTATTGCAGAGTTACAAAGATGGCACAGAGGGCGCCCTTGTGTCTCTCACCTGGTGTCCCCTGTTGTTGACATCTTTCATCACAACAAATGAACCAGTGTGGACACATGATTATTACCTGAAGGCTATACTTTGTTCAGAGATTCTTAGCTTCTCTCTGATGTCCTTCTGTCCCGGAGCCCACCAGGATCCATGCTACACCACACATAGTCGTTATAACTCCCTAGGCTCGTCTGGACTTGGACAGTTTCCCAGCCTGCCTTGTTTTTGATGACCTTGGCAGTGCAGAGGAACTCTGGGTATTTGTATAATGTCCTTCAGCATGGGTATATCTGATGACTTTTTGTGGTCAGACTGGGCTCATGGCTTTTGGAAAGGAAAACCACAGTGGTGAGGTCCCATTCTTATCAAATCATGTTGGAGTACATGCTGTCAGCATAACTTACTGCTGATGGTGTTCCACAGCTGGTTTTCAGCCTCCAGTTTCTGTGGTCCTCTCTAGGCAGGTCCTTCTGAAGTCTAGATCCACTCTCCAATTTCCCATCACAAATTTATTGTGTCTGTTTATCTTTCTAGTGGCTACTTTCAAACTTGATAGATGTGCCTTTGAAAGCCCAGTGTTTGGACAAATTGAATACTTGCTTAAACAAATGGTTGTCTACTGTAAACAGTTATACAAATGATACTGATGGTAATCTCATGGGGTCCGTGGGACTTTGGGAAGAGCTGTTCTTCCTACCCTGAGCCACTTGCTTGGGGCCTGCAGCTACTTCTTGGCTGCCACGTGTGCTAAACACCCCTTGATAAACATGCAAAACCACATCCATTTCAAACAAAGCCATGCTAGACCTAAAGAGTTTAGCTGAACTTTCCTCACTAAAAGTAAAGTCTTATTTTTACCCATTTTCATTAGACTCTAATGTGCAATGTTGACTCAAAACCAACTCACAAGTGAAGTTCACTTCCTGGGACATGTCCTTGTAGAGCTGGCGGTTCTCAGATGAGGCTGCACATCGCTTGTGATGGGTCGGAGAGCTTGAAGGTACTGATCTCAGTCCCACCCCCAGAGACTAGGATGGAACTGTCCGGATGTGGCGTGGGCAGCAGGCTGTGCCCCAGACCCATCGAACTGGAGTCTGGGAGCATCGTTCTAAAGTGTTCCCAGCCTCTTCTCCTGGTAGAATCACCTGTGCTGTTAACAGCTCCCCAGGCAACCTCAGCAGACAGTGCAGAGCGAGAACCACTGACCCAGGACCCCTCAACATTTCTTCTTCCATCTCTGTGGCTGGGGAAATGCTTTGTAGTTATTTTGCCAGTTATTCTATTCTCAGAAGCTTGGGATTAACATGATTTCCCACTTTATGGAGAACATCAGGCACAGAGGTATTGTACTTTGTGTCCATGTCAGAGTCAGGACAACCCACTTCTGCTTAGCAATTGCAACATAACCAAATGTCATCCAAATTTGATTAAAAATAAAAATGCTCCTCATATGCTTTGCAAGTAAAACAAGAAGGGCACAAGCAATCCTCTCTGCACAACAGGCCGCAGTTGCCAAGCCCATCAAATGGACGTGGAAGTATCTACCACCCAGCTATATCACTTAACATGAGACAGAAAAACCCCAAGTACATGGCTGTGCAGTTACCAGGATGTTTCATGCGTTGCCTACTGTGATTTAACGTTTCCTAGAAGATGGAATGTGACTTCTGAGGCCAGAGCTCACTATCGTGGACTTTTTCTACCTTAATGGTGAATGAAAAGTGAAATGCAAATCCTTCGGCTGTTTGTTTTTCTGCCTTCGCACAAATGAGAATAAAAACTCCCTCCCCAAGATCTCGTGGGACACTGTCCTGTGCCAGCTTTGCTTTTGTCAAAGCATTCAGTAGAGTTTCCTTGTCATAATTTCATCTGATTCTTTTTAATTAGAACTCTATGCGTGGTAATTCCTTTCTCGCTTCGGTATTTACAAGTTTCAAATATTTGTTGACTGCTATCAGCTAGCTCCTCCCGGGTGCTGTGAGCCCACCTCATGTCTGAGTTTCCTAATCAACTTTCTGGGGTTGGACGTCCTGTGCCCTTCATGGTTTTTCAGTCTTATTAGTTGTCATTTTCTTAAGCTGATTCCCATTCTGTGACTTCATTTCTATCATTCTTCTTTGCTTCTTGATTATACCTTCCAAATTCACTGTTATTGGTTGATTTCATGATCATGCTGTTCACTAAGAAAAATGAATGACTGTCACTATTATGTGTATTCATGAGCCTCCCACCCACTGTCCAACTAAACATTTGTTTAGGTCCTGTCTAATGAACACGACTTGTACTTCTGTATGGGCCTTTCTCTCTTTTAAACGTGATGTCTGAATATGTTTCCATGCTGTTCTCAATGTCACAACAACTCATGTTTTGTAGGAATGAAAACACCACTGATAATTTTATGGCTCAGCTTTGTCCACTTCCAGTCTTAATTGTACTCTGTTGCTGCTTACTAACTCGTTGAAGTTTATCACATTGAAGAGGAAGTGTGTGGACGCCCCTGTGCTCCGGGTCTTGGCGGATTGTCCTTAGGACTCTTCTGAAACCCACATTGCTGCCAGGA
This sequence comes from Tarsius wallacei, assembly GCA_963574415.1. NCBI lineage: Eukaryota > Metazoa > Chordata > Mammalia > Primates > Tarsiidae > Tarsius > Tarsius wallacei. Next base: position 8,230 of record CAUYQG010060229.1, on the reverse strand, counting down.
ATGGAGATGCTGCTTGTTCTTTTGTCTCCCAAGGAACGCCACCTGGATCTCTCTCCACCTTCTCTCCGTCAGTGTGCTGTACTCTACCACTGCTGATGGCCATCCACACTCCAGCTCCTTTGCATGGAACACATTTTAAACGCCAAGCCACAAGCTTACTCCTGTTTTAAACATTTCCACTCAGTTGTCTTCCCTTTCCTGTCACCAAGGTCCTCCCATGGCTCCCGGATCCTGGTTGCCTTGGGCTCCCTTCATACCTCCGTGTCCCCCTTTAGCTCGTGAACCCTCTCTCATCCTCCCTTGGTCTTGAAAGTACAGCACGCATCTGCCTTTGAAGTCAGACACACCTGAGGACAGGTCAAATCAGGTGAGTTAGTGTCGCCACAGGGAAATCCTTCAACTTTTCTGAGCCAAATAAGTCTTCTCACCTGTTAACAGCAACAGCCATCGTGCTTATCGGTTTGCTGAACTGTCAGGTGAGGTGAGATGATGGCCTTGGAGTCTGCAGCAGTATCTGCCGTACACACAGGGCACCAACTGTGGCCTCCTGGGCTTCCTTCCATGAGTCCTGTCACTGGGGCTCTTGTTCATGGTCCTGGGTCTGCACCTTCCTCCTGCCCTTCACATCTCCCTTCTACCTCAGGTTGTGTGGTTGCTTTTAACACTATGCTCACATCAGTCTTCCTGAATCGCCTCTCCTAAACTGCAGCTCCCACCCTACCAGAGTCCCCAGATATACCTGAAGTCAGGGGAATTTGGGAACAAACGCGTGTCAAGAGCCTGCAGGTGCCCATTTGAGAGGCCAGGGTCGAATTTGAAAAAGGCACCTTTTTCCTCAAACTATGAAATGAGGGCTCAGCTATTGTTGAAAAGCATGCCAGATCCCAACACAGTTCCCTGCTGTCAGCAAGCTGGTCATCTGGGGAGTGCCCTGTCCTGTGCTAAGACCTGATTAGAAATAGGTCCTCACCTACCCCTGCAAGGAGCTGATCGCAGTGTTGGAGCTGCCCAAGTGCTGAGGGCGTTCTATGTGATTATGGAATTCCTAGCACCTGCCCACAAAGAATTATGTGGCTGTTTCTTTGAAAATGCCAACATTTGTATCCATAAGGCAAATGTTTTATTAAAATATGATAGCATCACGGATGCTTAAGTGTGGTGGCTGGGAGCTACCAGCTGAATGATTGTATCTTCAAGCAGAACTATAAAGTGACAAAAGGAGAAGAAATATGAATGAAAATCTCTGGGAAAGAGGGAAGCAGAAGAAGTCGGGAAGCAAGAGTCAGCCCTGGCATGGCTCACTGAGATCACAGGGCAGACGAGGAGATGTGAGTTGCAGAACGCACGAGCCTGGGCCCAGACCCTGCAGGGCCAGGAGGAGGAAGGGCCACTGTGACAGCATGGCCCAGACAAGACATCTCAGGGACCAGTATGGTCACCAACCAAACAGTGAGCAGCAATGAAGGTTCTACCCGAAGGCACTCATGTTTCTACTCAGTCCAGGCTGTTACCTAGAGCAACAGTTGGGTGCTTTCAAGCTTGAGGAAGCCCAGGAGCCAGTGTGAAATTGTGACTTAGTGACTCCTGGCTGGAGACAGAGCATGTTTCTTCATTTTCCCACCCTTGAAACTAAGTTTAGGCCTCCTACAAAATGCAGTCATTGAGGAGAGGTGAGTCCTGGCAGGGAGGCCAGAAGGAGGCCGGAGTCCATTGGGGAACACTCCATCACCGGTAGGACTGGATTTGGAGAAGGTTCTACATGTGAGTTTGGAAGTGCCTTTTCGAACAGCCTCCTGACTAATCAGTGGTACACATAGACTCTCCAGGCTTTCAGCTTGGAAGGTGTCATGAAGGATGGGGTGTGCGAATGTGTAATCGTGTAAATGGTCCCAAAGGACCCCATGGTGATGGCACTTGGCATTTAGATCCCATTTCATACCTTCAAGGACCTTTTACTCACTGATTCTCAATCTCTTATCCCTGCCTCAAGCTGCAGTTGACAAGCTAGTCTTTGTTTTCTCAGTCTCACGAGGCATGATCATGGAATACAGAAGTTAAGCCAGTTGTGCAAGTCAGAATGAGCCCATAACAAAACTCTAGGCCACATGTGACCATTCTCCAAGTGCAGACCAGAGTGTCTGGAAGAACAACATAATCACCTATTGCAGGTGACACAGTTTGGAGAACACCAAACCAGCATGCCTTTATTTCTCTGAGTCACTACTGTTCTCCAGCTGTCCCGTGACATTATATGACTCACTGAGAAGGTGGAGTATAAGCTCTGTGCCTCCTGCCCCCAGAGGACCTGTTTTGGAACCAAATTTGGTGGTCATATATTCAGAAAAAGGATCCTTTATTATCTTAAGTTCAACGCTGCAATTGATGTTAAATATCGTAAATTATATGATGCAAATGTAGAGGAGCTCCTTCTCCATGTGACGTGCAGGTGTACGTCAGGAGGCAGTGTTGCTTATTACCCAGCAGATGCTGTGTACTTGTGTCTTGGAGTCTGGTTGTTGAATCCTGGGTGGATCTGACTAGAGTTCTGAACTAACATCGTAATCCAATTTTTATGAAAGGAAGAATAATAAGGACTTTTCTGTAAGACTCATGAAAAACCTAAGTGTCTTTGTAGAATCCAAGAGTATCTGATCAGATTCTTCAAGGAAGTAAAAGTCCTGTAAATGTCAGAAAGGTGTTACATGCTGGAAAACCCTTTTGGTCAAATTCATCTGAGGAAGGTACTATTTGTAGGTGACTTTTCAGCAAGTCTGTCAAAAGCTTCTTGCTACAGATAAAAATTCAATAACCTTTCACTGTGGATGTGCCACAATTATCACTCATTTAGAAACAGTCCCTCTAATGGAGTATTTTATCAAGCTGGACAGTCTCTGCATTGCTCATTATTTGGTGTTTGCTAAGCTGATGGCTCTCCCTCAGTACTTTCTTATCTCTGCTTCTTCAGAATTGGATTTTATATTTCCAAACCAGTCAGATATGACAAGTCATTTTCTTCCCTCTTGTCTTTTAAGAAACGCAAACTTGATTTCTTTTTTCAACAATCACCACTTACAGATTAAAGTTATTGGAAATGTCTTTATTAACTAGTGCAGGGACGTGCAGTGGAGGGCGGATGCATTTTAATTGCAATTGGGGTTTTCCCCTCTTCTTTCTCATTCCTTTTGTTTTCCAATATGTGTGTAGTCTGCCTCTCTTTGGAACCTCCCAGACTGCTAAAACACACAGAGTATGGCAGAAAGAGGTGTTAGGAAACCTGATGTGGTTAGAAGACACAGCAAGGAGAGTATTATCAGAGTTTTTATATCATGGAGCCTCCATGAGGTGGTGATAGGCAGCGTGAATGGATCTCGGTAAATAGAGGCTGTCTTTATATGAGAAACTTTCTCAAAGAAAAATGATAAAGTCATTAACCTGTCGCCCGGGGAGATATGCCAGTTCAGACAGAGACCCTGCCTATAGCTAATTTGGGGAATTTTAACTATTTTAAGTCTAAAAAAAGTTCTGCCTGTGGTTCTGAAACAATTTTTAAAAATCTGTATCCTTTACCCCAAAGATTGGGCCAGAAGAAGATGGCCACACGCCTTCCCTCACTGGGAGCTCCCTCTGCAGGCCTGCTAAGGACCGCTGTTTCTGTCCAAGACAGTCTCTCTCCAACTCTCCAACTCTAGGGTGATACAGAACTTCATTCAAGAAGTTTGATGATAAGGTTTTGGCCTTTTATGGATACAGTCTTTCATTAGTTGTATCAGAATACTGAAAAAGATTGTGTTAGAAAATCTCCCCAAAATATTCATTTCAAGATGTATGGATTATTGTTGTAAGAATCAAACAGAAGTAACACTGGAGTCTTTCTTTGTACATTACTAATAAAGGCTTTCCTTTCAGACAGGCTTTACAAAGAAAAATATTTGCTCAACCTTACGCAAAGAAAGGAGATGCTTGTCGTGTCTGCTTCTCAAAGAAGGAGTGTGACTAAAAATCCACCATGGTCTTATTTGTTTAATGGTACCACAAGCCCAATTAACGCATTTGTTCAAGCCAACAGCCTTTTAGCTTCTCACAGAAATCTTGGAAGTGTGTTAGAGAAACAGTCCCACAAAAGAGTTCTGCATATGCTGCTGTATCTGCCTCTCTCCAAGAAGCAGAGCCCAGGTCACGACGGACAGATGGCTGCCACAAGCATCACCAAGGACGGAAGTCCCTCCCACCAGCTCCCATTCCACAGCACCCGTGGGAGGGGGCTTTGCTTTAATGCTGTGCCTAGCCTTCTATCCTTCAGCACAGCCCTGCCATGGAGTGCTGAGGAAGACTTGGTGTCTGCCACCCGCCTGCTTCCTTTCTGGTCCTCAGCACCAGACTGGCTCAGTGGGCGAGGCCTTGTCCTAGGACCGAGTACTTGACACTGCTGACCGCCATTTGCATTATGTATCCCTCACAGGACAGTTGGAGGGTCAAGTCAACTAACAGAAACACAACATCTGCTACAGAACCAGCAGTGAGCACTCAGTAGATGGGAGTTTCTTCTGCAGCTTCTCCTTTCTAAAGGTCTTTTTCTCATCTGTAGCCATCCCGAGAATGTTCTACTTCTCACTCTGATTTTGCTGCCAAGATTTGTCCGTCATGGTACTCGGTGTGAAAGGCCCAGGTCTGCCTCCCATTTATACCCTTCCCTATCCTTCCTGTTGATAACTGGGTCATTCTGCTTGATAATGTAATTTCACTGTCAAGGGATCTTTGGTTTATTGCACTTGAAATTAGATTGTGAGCTCTTAAGTTTAACAGCCTTCCAAAATCCACATGGCCTTGGAACTTAGGTTGTGTTTATTCAGGGCCACCGTGAGTGAAACTCAAGGTCAGGCCTCCAGTTCTCATCAAGTGGCTTTCCCTGGCAACTAAGGAGTCACTGTCACAGGAGAAGTGAACATGAGGAAGCAGCCGTCTTGTGGCTTTAGTGAGGACTGCAGCAGAGGAGAGGACCATCTCCCTCCAGGGCTGGAGAGATCTGGAGCACCAGGCCTTTCAGCGCTGAGGGACCCTGTGGGTCCTGAGGTGGCTGATGGGAGGGCTGTAGTCCAGCTCTGCCTGGTCTCAGGTGGGCCTCTCCACAGGGCGCGAGGATCTACTCAGCTGCTTACTTCTCCCCTACTACCTCTGGGAGCTCTGGGAGTCTCAGATCTCTCTGCTAGGAGTGTCAGCTAGGAATGGAAATTGGCAATATTTCTTTAGCTTATCATTTGACTCATTTTAAAATGCATAGTTCAGTAGCATTAAATGCATTCAATGGTTGTGCAACCATCACCATCATCCATCTGCAGATTTTTCATCTTCCCAAATGAAACTCAAGAATCATTAAGCAATAATCCTCATTTTTCCCTCCCTCCAGCCCCTGGTGACCACCACTTGGCCTCCTGTCTCTGAACTTGACTACCCTAGGTGCCCCACATAAGTGGAATCAATCCTGCAGTATTTATCCTTTTATGACTGACTTATTTCATGTAGCATGGCATCATCGTTTCATCCATGCTGTAACATGCATCAGAATGTCCTTTTTTAAGGCTGCATAATATTTTATTCTGTGGTTAGACCTTTTGTTTTTCCATTCATCCATTGATGGACACTTAGCTTGCCTCTGCCTTTTGGCTATTGTGAATTATGCTGCTGTGACCATGAGGGTGGAAATATCCTTTTGCCTGCTCTCAGTTCTTTTGTGCATCTAGCAGAGGTGAACTGTGGCAGTGAGGAACTTGAGAGCAGGTACACTTCACGTGCATTTCTACGTGCATCCTGGCCTCTTGACTGTACAGGTAGACAATGCCTCTAAAGCAAAGCTCGGCTTTTCCTCAGGTATGATGACAGCAACCTCTGCCAACCTCTTCGTGTCATTACACCTAATTCTCGTGACCTATGAAGCTCACGTTTCCTGGGTCTCAGTGGTGGAGTTGGTCTGCAAACCTGCGTGTGAGTGGCCTCAGGGCTCCTACTGTTCACTACCGCACTCTGCTGCCTTCAAATGAATCATTATTCTTTACCACTTCTTGAAATATAAAGTTGAAAAAGCCGGAGATATTGCCCTCCTTTCACTCTGAGAGAATTCAGAAGTTACAGTAGAAATTTAAGCTCACTGTCCTGTTATCTGGGTCAGTTATTTATTCTGTGGGCCCCATTCCCCCCAGGGAGTGTGTGAAACAATACATTGAGGCATAGGAAGAAGACATGAGACCATTCAAAACTGACACAGTTAGAAGCAACATCAGTTTGCCCTCACTGGGGCCACATATCTGGTACTATGTGGAAGTATCCCTGGGGAACCTTGATGGATCCCAGAGCAGAGAGAGAGGGGCTATTGCTGGCACCCTCTGCTATATTAAACTTTCCAACATTTTGTAACATGTGCCTGGTGAAGTAGATTTATGGATTGCGTTTTCTAGTTTTTCTCAATTCACCTTCCCAAAACAGGTAAGTGACTTAAAAGGGAAACCATAGGTTGACAATATGGGCAGGAATGAGCAATGAGACATGACTGAGCTGACATGGTCTTGCACCTGGTGGGACTCTTTGCCATCACATTCTGATGTTATCTAAATAGTAATATAACCAGGTGACTGGAAATGGGCAGAGTACCTTGAACTTGTCAAGAGTCTTATTTGGAATTATGGATTTACATCTACAGTCATTGACATGAACTTTGTCCTAAGTGTTTACGTGCCTTGAGATATTAGCTAATATCAGTTTGAAGCCATTATAATTAGGAAGACATTTAAGAATATCACTCGTTTTATCTTTAGCTTATCTTGTATTGATTCCTTTTCTGGTTACATTTTTATTGTATATGATGTACTCAATCCCTAATATATGAGTTAATTTATGGAACTCAGCTGATCTGACTCAACAGTATTTTGCTGTTGGAATATGTGGTGAAAGCAGCCTGGAGATCGTTGCTTCAAGCAGTATCTTGTCCAGGTGAAGTTGTCATGGGACCAGGGACTGCATTGCCTCTGCTTTTTGTGTCTTGTTGGCTTGTTTTGTTTTGTTTTGTTTTATCTTTGGTGAACTCTGTGAATTGTATCTGGAAACATGGCATCATTAGGACTTTAGCAGACAGACTCCAGATTCTTTCCATGTAACTGAAAATAAGTGGTGAAAGACAAAAGTGACTCAAATAGGACAGGATTTCCTGACAGGAAAGTAGAGATTAGCAACAGTTCTTCCTCTGGGGAAGCTCTTCTGTCTGTTCTCATCATTGCAGAGTGAAGCATGTTGTGGCCAAACAAGGCTCTGTTAGAGTGTATGGGAAGTTGGCCTCTCAGTTAACTGTTATCTGGCACCTGCAACAAACCACCCAGGTATTTCTCCACCATTCTGGGAGATGACCAGGCGGTCTTTCTGTGCTCAACAGCTGTGTTCAGCTGGAGCTCAGCCAGGGCTGCCTCGTGGGGAATTCTGGACCTCCTTCTCCTGGTGGTCTTCGTCCTGGGCTGCTTCAAGGCACAGAGGCCTCAGGGAGAGCCAAAAGGCAGAGGTGGAAGCTGGAATTCCTGAGGCCAGGTCAGGCTCTGGGACTCACATGGCAGAATCTCTGCCATGCCCTGTCAGTCCACATAAGCCACAGGCCAGTGGACACTTAAGAGGTGGGAAAAGCTGCAAAGGATTGTGACCACAATTAGTCTACCACACTAGTGAACCATGAGGAAGTAATACCAGTAAAGACACATCACTTGTTCATAGTTAGGTGCTTTGGCCATTCAGAGAACGTGTTTTCTGTGCATTTCCTTATAGAAAGCTACTGGGAAGGCTGAGGCGGAAGGATCGCCAGAGCCCAGCAGGTCAAGACTGCGGTGGCCGGGAGCGGCCACTGCACTCCAGTCTGGGTGACAGAGTGAGACTCCAACTCAAAAAAAAAAAAAAAAGAAAGCATTGTATTTTCCAGTTGATAATACAATTGATTTGGGGGGGGTGAGGGGTCAGTGTGAGGATGATGTAGACCAAAACACAAAGTAATGCCTCTTCTTAGTATTCCTCAATGGCATACTCAAAATGGTCTTTGTAATCATGGCTTAAAATGAACTACATTAAGTTTCCCATGCAAGATATTTCCCTAAAGTCAAAGCTCTTCTTCCTTTCTTCATTAGAGATTAATTTGTAACATGTCTCATTGAATAGACTGTTCGTGGCGATTTTTTTTTTCAGTTAGACCTCTTATAGTTTTATT
>CAUYQG010060228.1:0-54485 GCA_963574415.1 Tarsius wallacei | reverse complement strand
CCCCCGCACCCCTCTGCAATTTCCCACTACTACCAATTCTTTTCTTATAGTATTATGATAGTTGTTCAAGGTCCGCTTATGAGTGAGAACATGTGATACTCAGTTTTTTGTTTCTGTGAAAGATCACTCAGTATTATAGATGCTAAATCCATCCATGGTGCCATGAAGTTCATGATTTTGTTCTTCTTTGTGGCCACATAATATTCCATCGTGTATATGTACCATATTTTTTTATCCAGTCCTCTTTTGATGGGCAGTACGTTTGGTTCCATGTTCTTCCTATTGTGAACAATGCTGCAATAAACATATGTGTGCAGGTATATTTTTTATAAAGTGATTTGAGTTCTTCTGGGCATATTCCCAGTAGGAGGATTATGGGGTTGTACAGAAGGTCGATTTTTACATCTTTTAGGAATCGCCACAATGTTTTCCACAGAGGCTGTACTAGTTTACACTCCCACCAACGGTGTAGAAGTGTTCCCTTTTGGCCACATCCTCTCTAGCATCTGTTGTTTTTAAGTTATTGATGATGGCCATCCTGACTGGAGTTAGGGGGTATCTCAGTGTAGTTTTAATTTGCATTTCTTTGATGATTAGTGAGGTTGAGCATTTTTTCATGTAACTGTTGGCTGCTCGTCTGTCTTCTTTTGAGAAGTGCCTATTCATATCTTTTGCCCACTTTGTAATGGAGATGTTTGTTTTTTCTTTTCAGCACGTTTGAGTTCCTTGTAGATCCTAGATGTCAAGCCTTTGTCAGACATACAGTTGGCAAATATTTTTTCCTAATCTGTGACCTGTCTCTCTGCTCTCTTGATGGTTTCTTTGTCTTTTCAGAAACTTACCAGTTTGATCAGGTCCCACTTGTCTATCTTATCTTTTATGGCATAGGCACTTGGGGTTTTGATCAGGAATAGATTGCCAGTTGCAATTTCCTTAAGGGTGTCTCCTGCATTTTCTAAGGTTTCTATAATTTGAGGTTTTACGTTTAGGACTTTGACCCAGTTAGAGTTGATTTTTGTGTTTGGTGATAGGTAGGGGTCTTGTTTTAACCTTCTGCATGTGGTCAGCCAGTTTTCCCAGCACCATTTACTGAATAGGTTCTCTTCTTCTCAGTTATTGCTGGTGGAGGCTTTGTTGAAGATGAGTTGGTTGAGAAATTGAGGTTTTGCTTCTGGAATTTCTGTCCTGTTCCATTGGTCTACATGCCTATTCTTATACCAATACCAGGCTGTTTTAATTATTGTAGCTTTATAATCAAGTTTAAAGTCTAGGAGTGTGATAACTCCAGCTTTTTTTTTTTTTTTTTTTTTGCTAAGGATTGTTTTGTTGATTTGTGGTTGTTTATATTTCCATATGTATTCTTGCATTGTCTTTTCCATGTCTGGGAAGAATGCTGCTGGTAATTTAATGGATATTGCATTAAATATGTAGATTGCCTTGGGTAGGATGGACATCTTAACAATGTTGACTCTTCCAGTCCATGGGCATGAAATAGTTTTCTATTTGCTTGTGTCATCTTTGATTTCTTTGAGCAGTGTTTTGTAGTTTTCAATGTAAAGGTCTTTCACATCTCTGGTTATACGACATGATGCTATACCTCAAAAACCCAAGAGAATCTGTCAAAAACCTCCTTGCACTGATTAAAAAAAAAAAAAAAAAAAACTTTGGTGAAGTCTCAGGGTGTAAAATCAATGTGTAAAAGGCAGTCTCATTTCTATACACCAACAATAATAAACAGAAACCCCAAAAAAGCACAATTCCATTCACAATAGCTGGGAAAAAAATCAAATACCTTAGCATCTTTCTAAGCAGAGCATGCTCTTTCAAAGCAATTTAGTTTAGAATCCTGATTGTCACCAGCAGTGTGAAGTCTAGCACAAGTTATCTCTCATAGTGGACATTCATTTTTAAACTGGAAGTTACTATCTCAACATCAGAGACTGGTTGTAAGGATTAATGAGCTAAGTAAGCTACTTGGAATGATTTTGGCCTATAGGATGAACAGTACATGCTTAAATATTTTAATGGCAACAGTGATTATATCTTTTACTCTAGAGTCAAAAATTGAATAAATCTAAGTATTAAACTTATTTCTGCCTTCTCTCTCAACAGAGTGGATAAACTCACATAAAGCTTCTCATAAAATTAAAAATATGGTTTCAGAGAAAGAATACAAAAGTAACAAAGAATTTCTATTTTTCTTACATACGCATCATTTTTGAAATACTTTAAATATTATGCTGTCATAATATTTTAAAATTATGAAGCTGAAAGATTACTTAATGTAGCCCCACCATTCTAAAGATGAAACTGTGAGGTCATTCATCATTCATTTATGCAAAAAGTATTCTTGAGCACTCATTTCGATGCTAGTCATCCATTGGCCATGAATGAATGAGTGACTTTATACTTATACTCAAACAGCTTATCCTTTAGTGAAATAGAAAGATGTTAATTAAAACAATCTATAAATACCTAGCTTAGAGAAGTTGTGGTATTTTTCATGGATGTAAAGTTCAAGGACTAAACTGAGATTTTCCTACTTTAAGGGCATTTCCAGAAATAATTTATCACATGGTTCAGCTATTCTGTTTTGTTTTGTTCTGATAATAGTTTTACATTTTCCTCTATTAAATGAGCTTAAATTTTGTAGCTTAAATATGGTAATCAAACTATATGTCAGTTACATTTAGCATATTTGCTTGATTCTATCACATGATGAATTATGTAACCTAAATCTTTCAACTAATTATTGGTGCATTTGCAATGGATTCATAACTGTATTCTAAAGTTCACATTATGCAACTATACTGTTCACTAAAGCTTGCATGAGCCTATACATTTGTTTCATATGTTATTTATATTATTGCTTACCCAATACAAAAAATCAGAGACTCTTGTACTGACATAAATCAAGAGTTAAGTAAATATACTTTCTAATTCAAATTAATGGGCAAGTAACAAGATTACTCTTGTCAATATATATTCACAAAAATAATATGCTTTAGAAAAAAATACGTGGCCACCATCATAACACCAATTGATAGTTATCCATCAGTGTGTTTCTATGCATCTAACCCTGGTTTAGCCCTTTACATTTGATAAAATTTAGTGTAGCTCATTTTAATCCCCACCTCAGAATGTGAAGTATATATTATTAGTCTCCTTTTACAGATCGAGAAAATTAGGAAGATAAATAGAAAATTTGATCAAGATCACACCTCTAATCAGAATACTACAGAAATACATGATAGCTGACAGATGTATTACCCACACAAGAAAAATTACTTGCATTTAAAAGGAGTGATGATAAAGAAAACATCATGAACTTTTTGCCCTAATATTAGCATATGACAGACCTGGAATTCAGTTGAGGTACATTTGTGCTGCCCAGCTATAAGTAAAATAACATGTCAACCTACTATTTGGGTAGGATTTTAAAAGACATGGAAAAAAGTAACTCAAAGACATTGTTTCCTTGTTTGTAAGAGACATTTGCAACTCTCCCCATTCCAGTTTATAAAGGAATTTTGCCTGTATTGGATACCGTTTGAAACTAGAAAATTATCCCTTGAGTTGACAACCTATACTCGACCTTAGAACAGTGTAGTTCAATATTCTTTTGCGTCAATTGGAAGAATCAGACCTCTTCTATCGTGATGTATTGTGATACTTTCAGTGCTGGTTTCACAGATATGCCTGGGGATAAAGAATGAAGTAAGAGTGATATATGTGCTCCACAAAAGCTACAGAGTAAATCAGGACTCTTATTCATCACAAGTAATTGGAGAGAGAGAGTTTCATAAATTTTATCTTTGAGTTTACATTCAGGATAACAGGTGACCAGTACTTTCCACTTAATCCATTGTCATAGAACCCACAGATAGGGCATGTTACAAGGAATAAAACAAGGAATAAAATAATGGCGAGATGATACCAAAATTTGAACTGATATTGCTAGGCTTATACCATGCTCATTCTAAATTCTGATTACCAAGTTCTCAAGACTGGGTGAGGAGGGGTTGGGGAGCTCAAAAGCAGCAATAAAAAAAACACATTTATTGGTTTTTATTGATTTTGAGTAACTCAATCAAATCCACTTAAAGTTATTGCTGGATAAGCATAGTGTTAATAGTGTCTCATCAAAGGTAAATACTGCACAAATCCTTAATCATCTTCTCGTTTTCAGTGTTTTCATAGTTCTTTACATTTTAAGTCATTTCTTATCTTTCAACTGCAGGGCAAAACACAGTGACATGCTTCTTTAGATGTAAGCAGGAATCCCTATTCTATGGTGGTTGTGCAGAAGCCAAATTGTGTTATAATTTATCACCTTCCTAATATTCTTGAGGTTTCTATTTTTTTTCTACTTTGCTACTCAGTATATTTTTTGTGTGCTTTCTTTTGTTTTTTTGTACTTAACTGGAAATGTACTCTTATGCTTCATAGGAATGTGAGACATAAAAGGATAGTTATGAAAACTTAAAAGAAGAAAAAGTGGTACTTAAATACTTAATAATAATAAATAATTCTGTAGCTCAGAGAAATAAAAGATAACTTCAAGTACATACTTCTAAGTGAATTATCTTCTCTGTCTTCAGCTGTCTAAATAGATGACACCTTTGAATTCCTATTTGGCTGAAGAGATAGAAATCCATCACAAAATATCAATGTAAAAGTAATAGTATAAATACAACACAACAACAGCAACAAAACATCTCTACCTAAGTTGAATAGAATTATGACATGTATGTTTATTATTAAAATATATACAAAAAGCATTTTACTTTAAAAAGTTCTTGTATTTACTTTCACCCTTTGGAAAGTTAAAGCTGTTATACTGAGGAGGCTGACATGACATAATATTTAAAAAACAGTAATCTAGAAACATCTTTAACATAAGGAAATAAGATGGCAAAATGATAGTAAGCAAAATAACAGACATGATTTTTTTAGCTTCCAAAAATTGGTGTCTGAAATTTGGGCACTGTGAAATAACTCACTTATTTTCTGAATCCTTTGGCACAGCATTTTTAGGATACCCTACAAAGTCAAAGGAAAACACATAAATAGTAATGACAGCTTATATGGTCACCAGATAAGAAATAGCCATATTAATTAAAAATAAGGCATAATATACATATGCCTTTTTGGACCTTATATTAAAAATTAACATACAATAAAATATACATTTAATTGTTCTGTAATAAAGTGTCAATGTTGCAATAATTATATATTCAATGTGTAAATATGGTTAACTTAAGTGAGAAAAACTTAGAAACTTCTTTATTAAGATAAAACCAGAAGACATAAACAGACACTTCTCAAAAGAAGATATATAGGCAGCCAACAGACACATGAAAAAGTTTCAGCCTCACCAATTATCAGAGAAATGCAAATCAAAACCACATTGAGTTACCACCCAACCCCAGTAAGGATGCCCATCACTTAATAAAACAAACAAGACAGATGCTGGTGAGGACACAAAGAATAGGGAACACATCTGCAATGCTGGTGAGAACGCAATCTTGTTCACTTCTATGGAAAACAATATGGCGATTTCTAAAAGAACTAGAAATTGACCTTCCATATGACTGAGCAATCTCTCTACTGGAAATATGCCTACAGGAACTCAAATAATTCTACATAAAAGATAACTGCACATGCATGTTTATTGCAGCACTATTCACAATAGCAAAAACATGTAGTCATTCGTGCTGCCCATTAAGCTGGATTGGATTAAAAAATGTGGTACATATACACAATGGACTATTACGCAGCCATAAAGAAGGACAAAAATATGGACTTCGCAGCAAATTGGATGAATTTAGAATCTATAATACCCAGTGATCTATCACAGAAACAAAGAACACAGACATGTTTTCACTCATAAGTGAAACCTGAACATTTACCATAATACTATAAGAAAGAGATTGGCAGTAGTGAGATACTGCCAGAATGGGGAGGGTACCTGATCTCAAACCAGGCAAAGAGGGGACCAAAGGGAGGCCCAAACTTTACCTGTTTGACGTCTACTTGTATACCTAATCCTGAATTGTGCCCCACATCTTTAAAATAAAATATTTTTTAAAATGAATAAACAAAAAGGTAATACTAGTGGAATATATCTTTTCAATTTTATTGCCTTTAATTTAAAGAAAAAATAAACATTTGATATTATGTTGAGTATCATTTCATAAAACATTGTGCATGATTATTTGATTTCTATAAATTTAGTCTGTTGTTATTGTTCTTATTCATACATATACATACATATATATACATATAGGTGGAATTGTAATTTGAATAATGAGGCAAATGAAAATACATGCAATTAATAACAAACAGACAATTTTAATTCACTGCCAGAAGTTCTTAGTAGTAAAGAAAAAAATAGTATTGTGTTCTTGTACATTGCTATAATTCAAGCAAATATTATTATACTGTAATTGTATTTCCTTACAAATACTGCATGCTAAATATATGTATATATTTAATAGATGGATATGTGTCTTATTTGGTACTTTTAGAAAAGGAAGATACATTCTTAGCCCTGTCAAATAAACTGAGTATATTACGATATTTCTTCTTTTTCTGCATCAAAGTGATAAAGGAAGAGATTTAGGATCATAAAAAGAATAGTCATAAAGGCAAGATCCTAATTTACTTACCAGTTTTATTTCAACTTTGTTCTTCATTGCTACAAGGCATAAAAGTTATTGAATTTTACTACATTCACCTCACACTGATTTCCTATCAAACAGAATATCAGTGGAACACCTCTGCTGAGCTCCCTACATGAAATTGTCCTTTTGTACGTCTCATAATCGGTGGCGATGTGGCCAAGCATCTGGTGGTGACAAGCCGATGTCTTTGATTTATTGGCCAATATCACTGCTTGTTAGTGGATGGTTGAGCAGGAGACTAAAAGAGCATAAAATCAGAGAGAATAAATTATGAAGGCACCGAACTGTGCCATTATAAACCCTTCCTTGTCACAGCTGTGACATCTTATAGGAAATGGAGGATGACAGCAGTGTTCATTCTTCAAAGGGCCGACACCTTCTACTTGTGATCCTGACCATAAATAAATAAATAAAGCAAACAAACCACATAAGCAAGTCAGAACTCAAGTAGGAAATACCTTCCTCCCAACAGAACACTTGGTTTCTGGTTTTCTTCTTCTTGAAAGTAGAGCAGAACAAAGCCAAGTTCGATTAGAAGCATATACTAGGAGAGCACCAGGATATTAAATACATCAGTCATGTGTGCTTAACATGAAAAATTCAGGAGGTGAACTCAACCCGCATTGCTTCTTCCTTTATTCACCCTGAGAAGGTTACTCTTATTTGAATTGGTTATCCAAATCCTATGTTAGTGAGTCAATTTAGCCAACTCATTCACACTGCAGATCTCAATAAAATCATTTTTAGATTGCCTAACTTCAGTGAGTATTTGGTACAATAAAGTTTCAGAGTAGTTTAAAAAATTTAAACTTGTTTTTAAGTTAGTTAAATCTGTTAAGGTTATTAAAACACATTTGAAAATAAAGATTTATTGAAAGTGCATAATAGTAAGAAAAATAACTATGCAATATGCATACATCTCAGAACTTGGAATCAGTGCTTAGATATTTGTCTTTCAATATATAACAATAAACACTGAATTTAAGTAAGGTAAATCAAAGAAAAGGCACAGTAAATGAATGTATTTCTTATTTTCATAGATGCTATTCCAGCTGCACGCTTTCATTGATTCATTCCAAGAGTCATCAAAGGATAACTTTTGAGTTCAATCTTAAGCATGTTCTTTGGTGGGAAATGATAATGGAAAGGTGTTGTAAGACAAAGTTCAACATTGTCCAGGCAACCATGAGAAAATCAGTGTGGATAGAGAAAGAATGTTTGGGAAGGAAAGGCTTGGGAAGCAAGCCTACTGAGAGAAGTTAAGGGCAGATCCTGAAAAGGTCTGTCTGCCATGAAACGCATTGCAACATTTACTAGTTTATACTCTGCTCTATTGTAGAAGAAATATCACTTATCACAAAGGCATGTAAAATACAGCAATATATAATTCGTTAAAAGTAGGTTTAAAAAACAAAAAATACAATATTAAAATGAAGCCAAAAAAAGCTAATATTAAAATATAAGCCATAAACGCTTTAATACATTAAAGATGATTAATAATTTCTGTTTGAAGCTTTTTATCAGCTGCTAAGAAAAAAGAAATTGTATCAACTATAGTTTAAAACATTCTCAATGTTGCAAGAGGAAAAAAGAATGACAACTTTTAGGACCGTTTTTAATATTGGTTTATTATATATTCTTATTATGTTGCATCAAAGAGTTGAATTGAGACAAAGCAATTACAAGGGGTTGAAGTGAAGTGGGTAATGAAAATGTTGATTAGGGCCAGGCATGGTGGCTCACATCTGTAATTTCAATGGTTTGAGAGGCCAGGACAAAAGGATCGCTTGAGACCAGGAGTTCAAGGCTACAGTGGGCTATGATCATTCCACTGCACTCCAGCCTTGGCAACACAGCAAGACCCTGTCTCTAAAAAAAAAATACACATACATACATAACATACACATGCTTTGTCTACAGAATGATTGTCTGTATGTATAATCATTCCCATTTCTTTTAGTAGAGCCATAAGTTGACCTCCAGATAAATTCAAGGTTTTTCCCAAAATATTTCCAAATTTATAAAACAAAAATAATCTTTCTACTTATTTTTTGTTTTTCATGTGTGCAACACATCTACATGGGTTTTACTCAAGTTAGAGGATGTGTATTATACACAATGAAACTATGAAATATGGTCATTTGGCACTCAGAAAATTCACTTTTGAGTGACCCTTCTGAATAATGGACATCCTCCATAAAAGCTGAAACTGAGGCTAAATGAGAGACCTTTGTGACTACTGATGAGATACAGGTGTGCATTGAAATTTTGTAGCTGGAAATAACAAAGAATGACTTCACTTATGATATCCAAATCAGAAAGCAAAAGTGAAGATTCTCCTAATTGCAGTTTTTGATTTGTAATCAAGTGCTGATCACACAACAACACCTTGCAGCTTGATCCAGGGAATTAGTCGCCAGAGCTTTGTATATGCATGCAGCATATAATGATTCTACTACATAATGCCAGGAAGGACAGATTTTCCAGTGATATCACAGGTGTGAGGCTGAAGTCTCCAAATTCTGCTCTAAAGGCAAAGAAGGATTAACTTGGAAGATTTTGAAGGTAGGCATGTCAAAGAGTGCCTCTGATAAAAGATAATCTTCACTTTGAGCTTGATTGCAAGGGGCTGCAATAATATTTATTATAGAATGCAAGTAAAAAGAAATATAGAGAACCAAAAGCTGAAAGGTTATGTTGAAGAAAACAACAACAAAAACATTTGGAATCATAGTATTTGGAAAGGAGTCTGGGCTCCATCTTCAGCTTGCCTTCTAAAGTATGGTAGAACTTTATTTCTCTGAATCTCAGCAATACTGATTAACACGTAGTGCTGTTGTCCTTCTAAACAATGTATAAAATAGTCAGTTATAAAGCTCTATTTGAATGGTAATTTTGTCCATATAATTTATAGCTTATTTTGTTTATAGAATCCATAGATAATGCTGGGGCATAACCAACTTTCTAGATGTTTTACAAAATGATGTTTAAGATAGTATTTCTACTTTCTAGTGATTCTCTTCTTCCTATTTCAGAGTTAGATTAATTATTGGCTTCATGCATTTAATTTTAATACATGTAGATATATTATCTTAAAGCATAATCAAACAACTCTTTCAGAATTATTTATATTGTGAATAACCCGCACAACTCATTTTGTGATTTTATTGATATATATACAAATATTACTGGAATGCAAACAAAAATTTTATCCATTTATACAATTCCTAGTATTAAAACTCATTTTAAAAATGATTTATGCATACATGCATGCATAAACATGTACATAATACTGCACATATATAAAACATTTAAAAGGACAATTTACAAATTTTATATTTTTATATAATTTATGCATAAGACATACTTATATACAATACTATTTCTTGAGTAAATATATATTAGGATAATATACTATGCTAAGTGCTTTATATGCATTATTTTAATTATTACAAAACATCTGAAAGAAGATATTATTCTCATAGGGCTTTTTGGTTTTGATTTTGGGTTTTTTTTTTGGAAATGGAATCTCAGTATTTTGCCCAGACTGGTCTTGAACACCTGGGATCTAGCAATCCTCTTGTTTCAGCTTCCCAGAGTGCTGGGATTAAAGACATGAGCCACCGCACCTGACCTTATTCAGAAATATGAAATATCTAGTTAATAGTGGAAGAGCTCTTATTGAAACCTGGATCTTTTAAATTTGAAAGTTCATATTTTGTTTTACTTTTGTTCTGTACCATTCCTACCCTCAATAATGAATTGACTAATAAAGATGCTAGAAACCTAAAATATTATTATTCCAATGTACCAATAAACTAACTTCAAAAATAGAAACTACATGACATTATTGTAATATTTTTTGTCTTGAATTTAGCTGAGGCTCCCTCTCAAGATTTTAATGTTGTTGTTGTTTTTCTCTTCTAAGCCAAGATTCTGGTTGTTATCTTTGAAATATTGCTTGTTTTCAAGTCCTGCCTTTCTCTCTTAAACATTTTGTTTTGTTTTTTTCAAGTATATGGAAAATGCATATAAATATTTCCTCTGTTGGCTATTATCCAATTTGTGATACACTATAAGTGTATCTTTATATAAAAAAGGAAAAAGTCTTGTCCGTGATGGACCCCAATATTCCAAAGAGCATTCTCAACACTTCCATTTGCAATAAGAAAACATAAGACATATATACCTTCAAATAACATGATTTTTTGCATTGAAGAAAGCAGCAATAACGATGTGGGTTACTTTCTTTCCAGGCTTGCCTTCTTTGGTTTCAGGTAGCGTTGGAATTAAAACATTACGGAGGCGAATTCTCAGTGGCTCAGCACTAGACACTTCTTACACACTTGAGTGGGTACAAGTGTAGCCATGTGCAGCCACGTGTGACAAATCTGTCAGAACTAACAGCAGGGGCTCTGATAAGAGTTCTCCATCAGTAAACCTGCTTGATAGGTCAAGGTCTTTGAATTGTGATCATAAGCGGCACCCGATAGTAAGGCCAGTATTAAGGGTCTGTTCATATTTCTTCAGTGTTTTGTTTTTTTTTTCTCTCTTAACTTTCCATAGGTTTATCTTGGTCATTTTAGATAACGTTGGAGTTTAAACCTAATCCTAGCCATTGTCAGAATTTAAGTGCTTTCTCCCCCCTTGATGAAAGAGATCAAGAAATGTCATAAGTGAAGAAATTATAGGAAACTATTTTGCAAGTAGAATAGTATATTTTATGAGAATAAGAAACAATTAGGTTTACTGTATTCCCATCCATATTGTGTAACGATAACACACAAACTCATATTCTCAAAGACTGAGCAATTACATTCAAATTCCTGATGCAGGCTTCCCTAGCCTGTGCTTAAACTGCTTTTCTAGCCTCAGTGTAACCTAGTATCTATCTTCTCCAGCCAGACTGGCTAACTACCCACACCTAAGCTGTCTTTTTGTCTAAACCATGCCTCTGGTATCCTCAGAGAACTCAACTCCATTCTCCATACCACACCCATGACCTGGTCCATGACCCTAATATAATTCATATCAATATACTTCTGATAACTAATTACTGAAAGTTATTAACTTATAACTTTTCTCTTGGCCTAAGATCATGGACTTTTCCTGCAAATTTGTACTGCATCCTCACTAACTAGTTCCCTGATTTTAAAAAACTAACTTATCATATTCAAATTTAGCTTACCTACTATGGAGATTATTTTAATGGTCATCTAATTTATCAACAATTTATACCCCAAATAATTCTTTAATTCAGTTGTAAATAAGAGCATGCTATATAATTTTGCAATCTATGTGTGTGTGTGTGTGTGTGTGTGTGGTGTGTATTTATTGCCATGTCTCATTTAGTAATTTTGTCACTAGAGCAATTATGTCAGGAATTGAAAATGCAAAAGCTTCAGGGATTAGGCAGGTAATTTAAATGAATGAAACAAGCAGATGTTAAAAAAGCAACAGTGCAAGCATGAACTTAAATGGCAACAGTCACAAAGCTCAGAAGTTGCGAATTAATAAGGAGTGATGGGACTGTGAAGAACTGAAAAGTACATGCACTCTTCAAATTGCCCCAGTTCTACTCAGCTCTGGGGGATTATAGTCATGTGATGAAGTAAATTCATATTGGCCAGATGTTTCAGTTTTACTTGTAAGAAATTTAAATGTATGCATTTTTATGTAATGTTTCGGATTTTTTTTTTCATGTTGGCAAATAATTCACTGTATAGAACAAGCATAGCACACCTGTTGGTGAACCTAGTTCTCAGGCTGTTAGTTGTAACAATTTGAGTATTTCATATATCTGAGGAGAGTCTAGAATTGAGAAATTAATGAAAAATATATTTTAAAAACTAGAAAATAACTACTTTTACTTACAACATATTAGTTGGTTTGTTAACATGAAGCATAATATAAAACATATGGGTAATAAAATGCTTTTTCAAAAATGTTCCAATATGGATGATATCTGGATATATTGATCAAATGGTTCATAAATACATCCCACGATAGATTTGTTCTTCAAGTCTAAAATGAAGACAAAATATTTGAAAAGAGAGTAGGAAGAAAGATTTTGCAGTACAAACAACTACATTATGTTTTTAGGTCTATCCATTGTTAGTTGTGTAACATTGTATAATTCAACTGATCTTCAGACTTAAGGTTTTTCATTGTTGTACAGTGTTTTTTAGTTGGTTGTTTGGCAAAATGAAAATACTGAGTAAAATGGGTTATAGAGTCCTTTAAAACAGTGAAATGTTAAAACTATGGGTGAAATGATTAAAACACCATTTGGAAATTTGTGTGACCTTCACAATTAATGTTTGTAGAATGTCTTAAACTGAGGTTAACCCCCTAAAGCTCTAGTGTTATGTGACTTCTTGATTTAAATGGAATAATTTTGGATTTGCATGTTATATCTCTTTAGAGTCATAATCAGAATGAGAGCTTCACAGTTGAAATTGGCAATAGCAAATAATTTTACTTGCATTTTCACTATGCGTAGCTTAATTTGGTTTTCTCTTTAAAATGTGGTATGGGCAATGCATAGTAGATGGAGTGTCTCCAGTTTTAATCACTTCACTTTTCATTTGAAAAGTAATTCATCATGAGAAGTCAGTGGGGTATAGAGAGCACTAATTGCAGCAAAATATCAAGGACAGTTTTCCTCTGTCTTAATTAAACATTAATGAGTAAAGTTATTTGCAAATGCATGCTGCAGGGATGGACTTGTCTATCTACGTTTGGTAAATACTGACACTAGATGTCAAAATAAAGCACCTTAATTGATTTATACAGGAATAGTTTTAAAAGATCGCACCTGGCTTGACATTTCCCTAGGTTTTTATATAGTAGTTTCTGATACATTATTTATAAAGAAACTTTTTTCTGACCTATCCTAATTACAGGAGTGATTGTTTCCAAACTAATCAATTTGCTATGAATTTGACTTTTCACCTGTCAGTTCTGCTATCAACTTAAGGAGTTCTACAGTAGATGATAAAGACTCAGGTTTCTTTATATTTTCAGAAGCAATATGGAGACAAGTCACTTTTTCCTTTATTATTGAAAATATTTTCTAAGATGTTAGAAGGTGTTTTTTTTTCCTTTGAGTTAATAATCTTGTATGAATGTACATAAGTTTTATTTCAATATATTTGTTAATCTAATTGCTTTACCTGAGCTGTAACTCAGAACTTTAAATAAAGTTAAAAATCTTAAGAAGGGCCAGGCACAGAAGTTCACACCTAAAATCCCTGCAGTTTGGCAGGACGAGGCAGGAGTATACTTGAGTCCAGGACTTCGAGACTAGCTTAAGCAACATAACAAAACCTCATCTCTGAAAAAATAAGAAAAGTTAGCCAGGCATGGTGGCATGTGCCTGTAGTTCCAGCTACTCAGGAGGCTGAGGCGGGAGGATCACTTGAATCCAGGAGTTCAAGGCTGTAATGAGCCATGATCATGCCACTGCACTCTAGTCTGGGTGACAATGGGAGACCCAGACTCAAAATAATAAAATAAAATAAAAGCCTAAGGAGTACATTTAAATTAAACTTCAAATTTTAAAATAATGTTTTAAGAAACATTGCCTTTGATATGTTATAGTGTATGTAAAATAGTTAATACATTAAGAGAAGGCAGAAAATAAAACTTTTTGCCTCTCATATTTAGTTGTTCTATAAATAAAATAAAATAATTGTTTAATATAATCAGTAAATTAGTTGAAATGTAATTTTTACCAGAATTCTTCGTAAATTTATCTGCATGATTTACCAGTAATATTTATTTTACTAGAGTTAATTAAGTAATACTCTAGAAATATAAAAATTACAATTAATATTTTAAAATAATTAAGTATATATTACACTAACAGCTTCTAATTTTATACATAAGAAGAGAAATTACCATTCTTGCAAGTCTAAGCCTTACAAGAAGATTTTATGTAGATCAGTGTAGCAACATAGTCATTTTCAGAAAATTACAAAAACACAGTGCATACAGTTTTAAAGTATCAGCGTGGAAGTACAATGTTTAAAAAAAGGGAAGGAGGAGAAAAGGAAAAAAACATCCCTGATGTGTCTTAGAATGGCTTATAAACTCTGTATAAACTGTTTTCAGACAGCACTGTTAAATTTCACTCTGAATTCTCTGGAAACTCCCAGTTTCCCAAACCATATGGCTTGATGCAGATAAAATTGGCTTATGGCAAATAGTGTAAACACACTTCACGTTTTTCCACCTGTGAAACTACTGAAGTGTTATAGTATACATTTTTAAGGTTATTAGTATCAGGTTTTCAGTAGATCTTTATTTCCAGATTTCTTTTGTTTTCCTAGACAACTTCATTGCCGTGTTTGAAAATAACCAAGTATTCCTTATCTTCATTTTAAGAAGCTCAGACTTCCAAAGAACTTGATTTTCAATTTGAAACTCAAATCAGTGTAAGGGATATTTTAAAAAGTGATTTTGGACTAGGAATTCTTATTTTAAAAGAACAAAGTAAATGCAGCCTATCCCTCTTCAATTTGTGGAAATCACACAAAAGCAATAAAAATGATGAATATCAAATTCATCTTTAAAACAAATTAATAGAAGATTGAAATCACAAGACAGAAAACAAGAATTGGGTCTCTCATAAGCAATGATGGTTAACAGTGCTTTTTAAATTTTTTTATTTTAATAATATATTTTATTTGAGTCAATATATCTAAAATATTAGCATTTCATCATGCAACCAATATAAAAATTGCTAACCATATATTTTACATTTTGTTTCTCATGATAAGACTCTGGTGTCCAGTGTAGACTTACCCTCACACCACCTCTGTATTGGGGACTGCCTCATTTCAAATGCTCAGTAGGCCCTCTGTGTCTTGTGGACACCCTACTGGACATTCAATACTAGTCTTTTCTACACGTGTTAAAGTACAACCTGAAACCAAATTACACTAGGATCCCAAACAGACAGCAAGCCACTGTTTTCATGTGGGAAGGTTTTTAAAACTTTGTCTTGTTTTGTTTTTTGGTAAACCTAAATATTGTAATAATTAGGAGTGGAAATGTAGTTATGTTTCTCCTAATCAATTGTGGGTCAGCAGTGTTTTGCTGTATTATGGGGAAAGGACACACTTGACTGCAGATATCAGAAAAAGCCACATGAACTAAATTTTAAATCCTCACAGACTGTGAGGTACTTAACCAATTGTTTCTAATATACAGCAATGTGAATGGAATTCTAAAGCTGACGATACAAGTTAGACTAGACTGGCTTTTGTTCCAAGGTCAGATGTAGGAGGCAGAGAACTGAACAAGGAGTCACAACAGTAATATTTGCTAGAAAGTCTATGGGTGGCATAGGTTAGGAAAAAAAAAATTGTAAATAGGCCCTTGAGAGGTAAAAAGTAGATCTCCATTATCATTGATAATAAGAAAAATTCTGCTTGATTGGGACATGAACATAGTCTATTTGTCATATGTAAAAGTGAATAATCAAAAGTAATACACATGAAGTCTATAAAAATATAGTACAAGAACTGAAAAGAAGGAAGGAAAAATGGGAGAGAGGGAGGGAAGAAGGAAGGAGGAAGGAAGGAAAGGAGGGAAAAGAAAGGAGGGAAAAGCAAAAGACCCATGAAATACATTAACCAGAAAAATATTCCCATAGAACAAATAAATATGTAACTACATTAAACTTAGGGAATTAACATAAAACAAAATCTTCTCAATGACATAATGCCTTCACTCTTTTGATATCTGCCACAGTGATGCACTAAATTCCATTTCCAATTGGATCTGTCTCTGGATTTTCTAATTTGCTCTGTGCATTGTCATTCTATTTTCTCTGTGTACTGTTATTTTATCCAGATATTATTCACAATATGTTAATTATAGAGACATTAGAATAAAAATGTTTAAATATGTTGATATGATTACTCCCTACTAAACATACACACACACACACACACACACACACACACACACACACAAACAAATATATTCTATTTAGGATTGTACAACTATTCTTTCTAGTTTATTCATTCATTTGAGATGTATAATCGATGTTTTAAACTCTGGAAAAATCAAGTGACATTATTATTGAGACATGTTGAGATTACAAAGTAATTTAGGAAAATTGACATTTTTGTAGTGTCAAATCTTTCTCTTGAGGATCTAGGTATAACATTTTATTTGTTCAAGTCTACCTTTCATAATTGTGAGAGGTGTTTTGCAAGTTTCTCTTTAGGGTTTTATGCCTATACATTTTTTACTATTGTAGAGTGTCTTTTTTATTGTCTCATTTTGACTTTATGTTTGAAAACTATTGTTTTCTTTATATTTTATATCTTGCCATTTTACAAAAATGTTAAATTAGCTATTATTGTTACTTTTGGGGTCCCAAGTATACAAATAGATTGTCTGCAAATATATATTTTCAAAACAATGTTAAATAGAGGTGAAGAGAATAGATACCCAAGTCTTCTACATGACTTTACTAGAATATGCTTAAGGTTTTTCCATTAAGTAAAATACTTCCTTTAGAACTCAGAGGTACTCATTTTATTATGTTAATAAAGCACCCATCGATTTCTTTTTTCTTTTATGTTTGAATCATAAAAAATATTAT
This sequence comes from Tarsius wallacei, assembly GCA_963574415.1. Classification (NCBI taxonomy): domain Eukaryota; kingdom Metazoa; phylum Chordata; class Mammalia; order Primates; family Tarsiidae; genus Tarsius; species Tarsius wallacei. Next base: position 37,178 of record CAUYQG010060228.1, on the reverse strand, counting down.
CAAGTGATTTTCTTTGTATTCCATGTAGAAAATTCTATGGTTGTCTTCTTTTTGTTTATTAATTTACTAAACTATATTAAGCTATTTCTTCGTATTAAATTACCTTTGAATTCCCAACAAACACTTAAGTGGATGGAAATAAATTATTTATTTAGTATTTAATGGATTTTATTTTCTAATATTTTATGTCATATTTTTACCTCAGTATTCAAAGGGAAATTAGTCTGCAGTGCCTTTTTAGGTATTATTTGTGAATATTTTGAAATCAATGCTTCATTAGACTTTCTATAAAATATTTAGTTTTTATCTTGCTTTAGTGCTTTGAAATTGGATATGAAGCTATAGATTATTTGATATTTATATTTGTGATAGCACAACTCTGTAAAGGCATCTGATTCTTTTTATGTGGGAAAGATGTTGAAAATCTTTCTCTTTTTTTTCTATAAAAACTTGACAGTTTATACTGTCAGTTGACATTTTCTATCAAATGTAGTTTAGACATTTTCTATCAAATGTAGTAAATTTTGGCAAGGTATATTTACAGAATTTATCCATCTTATTTGGATATATATATAACATTTAAAGAGTAGTAGCCATTTATGATTTTTTTAAAGATTATTTTGTTTTTTGAGTTGAGGTCTCGTTCTGTCACTCAAGCTAGAATGCAGCAGTACAATCACGGCTCATTATAACCTCGACCTCCTGGGTACAGGTGATTCTTCTGCCTCAGCTTCTCAAGTATCTGGGACTACAGGCATGTACCACCACACCAGAATAGAGATGCAGTCTTGCTTGCTATGTTTGTTGCCTAGGCTGGTCTTGAACTTCTGGGCTTATGTGATCCTCCTGCCTTGGTCTTCCAAAGTGCTGGGATTACAGGTGTGAGCCACATCCCCGGCTAATATTTTTTAAAGTTTTTTTGATGCTTTGGTGACTTCTCCCTTCTCTTTGTGTATCTTAGCCTTTTTTTGTTGTTTTTGCTTTGTTTTACATGTAGGTTAGCTAGTAGTTTGACCTATTTTGGTGATTTCTTTTCTATTCTTTTTTTTTTTAATTTGAAAATATGGTTTATTTAGAAAGTAGATTAGAGGAAGAGAAAGGGAGAGAGAAGATTCACCTCCCCAAGGTTAGGAAGGGGGCTATTTTGGTGATTTCTTTACATGAATTATATTTTCATTTATTTGTGATTTTCAGAACTTTCTTCTTTCTAACTTGCTACTTTTTGCTTTTATTACTACTAAATATTTTCTTCTCATTTATTTGGATTAGTATATTGATTTATTTTTCTGGCTATATAAGTTGTCTTTTAATTCTTTCTTTTTGTATTTAGCCGACTTAATTATTTAATCCCATGAAATTTCCTTGGGCCACAGCTTTAACTGCATTGCATATATCACATGTGTTGTATTTTATTGTCCTAATTTAGAATAGATTGTAAGATTTTATTTAATATTATTCCTCTGACCCCACATACATGCTTTAAAATTTTTCAGGTGGAAGGGCCTTCTTGAATGTAATCATTGATTTGTTGCTATGTTGCTGTATTTTTTATATTTTATTTTATTCACTATAGAGATGAGGGGTACAAAGTCAGAATTAGTTACAAAGTAAGCTGCATAAAATTTGAGTCTTCAACTGGTGGTATTCAATATTTGCTGTATTCTAAATTTTGATATTAATTTTGTTGTAGTCAGAGAGTGCAGCTTATATAATCTCTACTTTAAAAAATGTATTAATGCCTTAATTGTGGTCTAATATAATATCATTTTTTGAAGATGTTCAGGATACACATAAAAGGCAGAAAAATTATCTATTTTTAGATTACAGGTTAACCATCTATTTTATAAATAATACTATTAATTATGCTGTTTAGGTCTTCCATATCTTAAAAATATTTGTCCACTCAATTTTTTTTGTATTCTGACATATATATTAATGTCTCAAATTATTAGCCTGCTTCCATTGTAACTAGATTATTTGGTAGTTTCTGCTTTTGAATAGTTGTTGCTATGTTATAGATGTGCATCGATATTAGTAACTTCTAATCATATTGTGAATTGGTGATTTTATTATTATAAAATATTCTTTGTCTAATACTTTTTGGTCATATTATCAGATATTAGTATTAATGCTTTTTTAATATTTTGATTTGCCTGGTATATCTTTTCTCATTTATTAACTTTTTCCAAGGGAGATATAATTTTAGTAAGAAATTGTTAATTAAGAATTAATTTTATTTAAAATATTTTTCTTCTTTTTCTTTGTTTTATTGAGCTATAATTGACAAACCTGTTTATATTCAAGATGTACATGTTGATTTTATACACATACATATTGTGAAATGATTACACAATCAAGCTAATTAACAGATCCATCACCTCACATGTTTACCTCTGTGTGAGTGTTGAGAATATCTAATGTACTCTCAATAAATTTCAAGCATATAATACAATATTATTAACTATAGTCACCATGCTATACAGTCATGCCCTAGAAATAATTCATCTTATAATCGAAAATGTGAACTCTTTGACCAAGTTCCCACCATTTCACCCAACCTCAGCCTCTCTCTGCTTCTGTGAGCTTTACCTTTTAGATTCCACATGTAAATGAGATCTTATAGTAATTTGTCATTTTGTGTCTGGATTATTTACTTAGCATAATATCCTTTAGATTCACTCATTTTGACCCAAGTGGCAGAATTTCCTTCTCTCTGTCTGTATGTGTGCTGTATTTGTGAGATGTTATTTTAAGAGATGTTACCTATGTATTACTTTTTGAAGTTGAATTAAATTATGGTAGCAATGTATAGTATGATGTTCACTCAGCTGTGTTTCTGTCTTTTTCTTTGACTGTCCTGTCTGTCGCATGGTGGTGCTAGCATTTATTTGATTAAAGCCATCTTTTGAGTGAACATCGTACTTAAAATGTATATACTTTTTTTGGCACCCCATATATGTATGTAAGTGTGTGTGTATCACACACACTTAGGATGTTTCTGTATCTTGGTTATAGTAAATAATGCCACAATGAACATGGAAATACAAATATCTCTCTGAGATACTGATTTTATTACCATGGGATATATATGCAGAGGTGGGATTGCTGGATCATATGGTAGTTTTTTTTTTAATTTTTTGAGAAAACTTTCTACTTTTTTTCATAATGGTTGAATCAATTTATATTCTTACCAATATTATATGAGTCCCCATTTCTCTACCACCTGGCTAAGACTTACCACTTATCTTTTTGATAACAGCCGTTTTAACAAGCATGAGGTGATTTCTTCTGGTTTTGGTTTATCTTTCACTGATAACCGGTGATGTTGAACACCTTTGGTATACTCTATTGGTCACTTGTCCATCTTTGGAAAAATGTCTCACCAGATCCTTTGCCCATTTTGAATCAAATATTTTTTTATTTTTGCTGTTGAGTTATATGAATTCTTTATACATTTTGGTTATTAAACCCCTAATCAGATATGTGGTTTGCAAATATTTTCTCCCTTTTCTTAGTTACCTTTTCATGCGGTTGATTGTTTCTTTTATTGTGCAGAAGCTTTTTATTCGCTAGAACCCTATTTGTATATTTTTACTGTTATTGCCTGTTCTTTTAAGGTCCTGTCAAAAAAATTATTGTCAAGGCAGTGTCATACAACTTTTTCTCTGTTTTTTTTTTCCTATATTTTTCTAGAAATTGTATTGTTTTATGTCTTACATTTAAGTCTTTAATCCATATCAAGTTAGTTTTAATGTACGGTATAAGAGTTGAATTTTATTCTCTTAGCTATAAAAACCAAAATTTTCCAAAACCAATTATTGAAGAGCCTACACTTTTCCCTTTGAGCATTCTTGACATCCTTGTGAAAGATTGGTTGACCATACATGCTTAGGTTTGTTTCTGGGTTTTTGGTTTATGTGTCTGTGTTTCTATGCCAGTACCAAACTCTTGATTATTATAAATGTATAGTATAGTTTAAAATCAGAAAATATGATGCTTTCAGCTTCATTTTTCTTTCTCAAGATTTATTTGACTGTTTGGGGTCTTTTGTATCTTATATGGTTTTTAGACTGTGTTTTCTATTTTTGTGAAAAACACCATTAAAGTTTTGCTAGGGATTGCATTGAAACTGTACACTGCTTCAGGTATTATGAACATTTTGACAATATTAATTCTTCCAACCATAAATATGGAGTACATTTTTATTTATTTGTGTCTTCATCCATTTATTTCATCAATGTCTTTTAGTTTTTAATGTAGAGATATTTCACCTCTTTAGTTAAATTTATTCTTCAGTCTTTTGTTGCTATTGATAATATTATAAATGGTATTCTTATCTTATTTTTTCAGATAGTTTATTGTTATATAGAATTTCAAGGAATTTTTGCACGTTAATTTTGTGTTCTGCGACTTCACTGAATTTATTTGTTAGTTCTAACAGTTTTTTGGTTTGAGTCTTTAGGGTTTCTATAAATAGAATCATGTCATCTGCAAATAGAAACAGTTTTATTTCTTTCTTTCTTTCTGATTCAGACTTATTTTCTTTTTTTATTGCCAGTTGCTCTGGCTGAGTAAGAATCTAGTGCTATGTTGATTAGAAATGGTAAGAGTGAGCATTGTTGTCTTGTTTCTTAATTTACAGAAAAAGCTTTCAACTTTTTACCTTTGAGCATGCTGCTATCTATGGGCTTGTCATAAGTGACCTCTATTATGTTAAGGGACATTTAAAAAAATATTTTTGAGTATTTTGAGATGCTGAGAGTTTTTGTCATGAAATAATGTTAAATTTTGTCAAATTAAAAAAAATTATTGAGATGATCATGTTATTTTTATACTTCTCTTTGTTAGTGTGCTGTATTGCATTTATTTATTTGCATATGTCTAACTACCATTTTATATCATGGATACATCTCAGTTGATCACGTTGTTTTAGCATCTTAATGTGCTGTTGATTTTGATTTGGTAACATTTTATGGCGATCTATTGAAGCCATGTACTTGAGGGATACTCATCCATTAATTTCTGAGCTTTATTTTGGTTTCAGAAAAATACTGACTATACATAGTTGGCTTTGGTGTTTAATTTTTTCTCTTATGGCTGCTTTGAGTTAATTTTTATTGATTGGTAAAACCAATATTTCATCTTACTTTTGTTTATTATATGTTTATAACATCTTTTATATATGAGCTTTTTACTTTTTATATCTTTTGGTATTCAGAAATTCTTGTATTTTTATTATAGTGGTTATCATTATATTGATTCAATTAGTTCCTTGTTTTCAATATACTATTGATTGGTTTCCTATTGTGAGTAATTGTGGAATTAATTAGTAACTACTTTACTCACTTGTTTCTTTAAATTAATATTTAATTTTAGTGACATTTATTTATAATTAACAATGCAAATTAACCAATAAGCTTATTTTGAATTTAAAAAATCCTCTTTGTATTCTTCCCTTGAATTTTTTTTAACATATATTTTCAAATCACATATTATATACCTAAAATATTTTCACCTTTATCCCTGTGATTTAGTTTGGTATAGTATTTAGTATAGTTAAGTATAAGTATGCTTAATGATAGCTGGTAATGTGAAGCTTTCCGTAACAGTTCTTTGTTATGGGAAGATTTCTCTTGAATGATTTCATCAGGAAAGGCTTTTGAATACAAAATTTCCTGATTCCTGAAGACTCATAATTCTTCTTCTATAACTGTTATACAAAAGAAAGCATTTTGCCAGATTAAGAAAACGTGTCATTTTTTGTTATAGTTTGAGCAAAATTAACACATGATTCAATTATATTTGTTAAGTGCTGTGAAAATATGATATTATTTACCTCACTTGGCACTTTGATTTTTGTATAATGTCCAAGGATTTTTATGTTTCCTCTATATTTAAAGAGCAATAATTTTCCTTAGACTATGTGGTGGTTGTTTTCGTTTTGATAATTCTAGACTGATTTTTCCAGGTACATGGTATTCACATCCCAAACATACATTCAGGTCCTTCTTACTTTGGGGATAATTTTCTTGAATTGCATGTTTTACAGTTTTTTGTGTTTGCTTGTTTCATTGTTTTTGCTTTCTTTTCCATGAACTCCTATTATGTCGTTGTTGGCTCTTCTTTGCATTCAAAATAAATTATCTCTTCATTTTCTCTTATATTATTCTCTATCACTATTTGGTTGTTTACTGTTTGTTTCTCCATTGTCTTTCATTACTGTAACTTAAAATATGTCTAGTCTTATGTTTCTTCTTATCTGTTCTTCAGTTCTGAAATATGTATTTTTAAATTTTCTTTTTCTGAGTTCTGTCAGTTCCTTTTCTATTATTTAGCCACATTATTTTGACATTTTCTGTTTGTGATTTGTTTTTAAATTTTTTTATATTTTAAAAAGTTTTCCTAGGTAATTTTGTAAAATTAGAGTTTCCATGTGCTCAATGACCTTTTTTAATGCAAAGTTAAACTATTAATACTCTATTCGATTTTTTTTTGTTTTAAAGATGTAGGGTACACTTCAGGATTAAGTATGTAAGTGGTCACTATACAGGGAAAGATTAGTCCTCCCTTTGGTCCCCACTTTGCCTGGTTCGAGATCAGGTAACCTTATTGCTGTTATATGCCCCCATTCTCCAGACAGTTCTGGCTACTGCTAATCCCTTTCTTATAGTAGTAAGGTAAATGTTCAGGGTTCACTTATGAGTGAGGACATGTGGTACTCATTTCTTTGTTTCTGAGATAGATCACTGAGTATTATAGACTCTAAATCCATCCAAGTTGCTGCAAAGACCATAAGTTTGTTCTTGTTTATGGCTGCATAATATTCCATCATTTTTTAAAAAATCCAGTCCACTTTTGATGGGCATCATAGTTGTTCCATGTTTTTACTATTGTGAATAGTGCTAAGATAGGCATGAGTGTGCAGGTATCTTTCTTTTGTAGAATGACTTGATTTCTTCTGGGTATATTTCCAGTAGGGGGAATTGCTGGGTTGTATGGAAGGTCAATTTTTTTTCTTACAATATATTTACATGTGATTCAATTACAACCTTTTATCTTTTCTCAATGTGATTAAATGTGATTTTCTGTGCTTTAAGAGGTTGTTTATATAAGGGAAGTAGTAGAAATCTCTCTAATGTTCTCTCTTTTATTGTTTTTCTCTAGAAAAAAGAATGGCCTCTTTGTATAGCCATGTCCATATTCTGTTGTTTACATTCTATGAGTCTTTTTCCAGTTTATTTATTTGAGTATTGTATCTTTCTGATACAATACATTTTTATTAGCATTTTTATTAGCATCTTGTTCAATTTGAGTTGCAATCCCAATATGTTCCTCTTAAGATTGAATGTCTCAAAGATATGAGTACCACATGTATTCACTCATAAGTGTACCCTGAACTTTTATCATACTACTATAAGAAATGAACTGGCAGTAGTGAGTCACTGCCAGGGAAGGGAGGGGGGCACCTAACATTAATAAGGGTACCCAATCTCAAACTAAGCAAACGGGGGACCAAAGGAAGGACCAAACTTTACCTGTGCTATGATCAGTTATGTACCCCATCCTGAATTGTATCCCACACCTTTAAAATTAAAAGAAAAAAAATGAGCTTCTGTTGTCTATTCTTTGACCAAATGTATAGGATGCTACAGTGTCTTCTGATTTCCTGTACTCATGAAGGAGGGCCCAGCAGTCTTCTTTACACATATTTCACTGAATGAAATTTGTGGTTATTTCACCAGTTTACTTAGATCTCCTTGCTAAGATTTCCACTCAGAGAGTTGGTCTCAGCTTTTGAAAATCAGTATGTAATGGTAATTTTCTGTTCTATCTCTTTTAGAATTACCAGTTTTTTTTTCCTCTGTCAGCTCTTAACTCTCTAAATTTAATAACACAGCATACATTTTTTTCTTCATCTGTTTGTTTAGTCTGTGATTTTTCTTTCTTCTAAGTCCTTGTCAAGTTTTGGTATCAAGATTATATCAGCATCATAAATTCAGAGAGTATTCTCACATTTTCTTTTTTCTTAAAAATGAATATAAGGTATTATATTGTTTTTGAACTTTTCAAAAAAAAAAAACCCCACCTGTGCCAAGTGTCTGTTTTTGAAAAATGTTTAGTGATTAATTTAACTAAATATAATAGACTCTAGGTTATCTTTTTTTTAGGCTACCTTATGTAGGTAATTACTTTCTAAAAAATTCCTTACCTACATATTGTATCTTATATTTTGAATATTTTGGCAAAAAAGTTAGTGATATTAAAATACTATTATATGTTTATTCTCTATAGTCTTTAGAGATATATTCCTAATATTATTTATTACTGTCTCTACTTTTCTTTTCTCTTTCTCTCTCTCTTCCTTTCTCTCTCTCTTCCTTTCTCTCTCTCTTTTTTCTTTCTCTCTCCCCCCTTCTCTCTTTCTTTATTTGTTCTTTCTTGCCAGACTTCTGTTGCTTTCAGTAAACTAACTTTAGACTCTGTCAAGAAAACAAAACAAAACAAAATAAAAAACAGGGGTAAAAAACAAAGAATAATTTTTAAAAATCTACCAAGTAATAAATGATGATAGTATTGTAAGAGTTATATAGTGGCAAACAATCATTAAGTATCTGTGATGATGATGGTTTCAGTTTAACCAGTAAAGACAAAATCTAAATCAGATATTAAATGGAATTCAACCCCAGGATACTTTCCTTATCTTTTTCAAGTGAGCTCAGCAGTCAGGATGGATTGATGTCTTACTGTGTCAGCAAAACGTTGCCTTCCTTGGCTTGAAAACTCTTTTTTTTAATCCATGGTGACCATATCATCATCATCTCTGGTAATAAAATTACACTACCTGCCATGCTGCCTAGATTCTAGATATGAAATCTCTAGTCTTATTGCAAGGTCTGGAACTTTTCTAACCTAGAGATTAAGCATGGTATAGGAGCTTTCACAGTGAAAAGGAGCTGTACATCCTAGAGACTTTCAAGTGGCAGATCAAATGATGGATTTCACACAAGCTAAATAATTTAAAGATCAAACTGAAGTAGTAAAAACTGATACAAAGAAAAGAAATTAGAATAAAAAAATACCTTAGCAAAAAAAAAATAGACTTAATGAATTAGCTGGTTCTGTTAAAAATTAACAAACTATTAGTCTAATAAGGGGAAAAAAAGGAGAAAGCAAAATTGTGAAAACACTGATGATTTGGAAGTAATCTCTTTGAGAAAGAAAATTTAAAATTATATACCACATATGCATCTATCTAAAGATCTGAAAAATGTCTTAAATTGAAGAAAAATATAAATTACAGAAATTCACACTGAAGTGAGATGGAAAATCTAAACTGACCAATTACAATAAAAACAAATACAGTTGTCAAAAGTAAGCAAACAAAAAGTCTTCAACAACTACTCATTATCAATAAAAATGTATGAGACTGAATTGATTTGAAAGTTATTTATCAAACTATTAAAAATTAGGAATGACAGCTATAAATGATTGTTAATAAAAAATTAAAACATTAATACTAAACTCAGAAGAAATAAAACATAAAGCAAAAAATAGGAACACCTGTTATTTCTGTATACTATTGCAGCTCCCCTAGGAAAGTTACAATTAAATTTAAATGTCACTGAAAGAATAATGTGTAAAGATAACTGAGATCTTTCCTGGAGAGCAAGTATTGGAAAATAGTATAAGGACCATGCTAATCAATCAAGAGATAAAGTTAATATTCTTCTTCATACATCTGAAAATTTCAATATAATTCACATTTATTTTTGCAAAAAAAAAATTACGACAATATTAAGGATAGACCTGTATAGTTAAACTTGTCTTTTCAATACAAAGCAAGAAATTTTTCAATAATTCATGGGGAAACATAAAAAGCATTCTGATAAGTTAGCAACAAGACATAAATTATCAATTTTTTCTATTATTTTAAAACAATTTTGAAAACGTGAACCACTGCATTCTTACAAGTAAAAAAATGAGGTATAAAAATTGAATAGAAAAAAGTAATTTATTCTTTGTAGATAAAATGACTCTATACTTTGAAGACTCCTATTAATTAACTAAATAACCTGATACATGTGGATAATAAAGACTTTAGTAAGTTGACTGTGTAGTCTAATTTGTAGAATTAAAAATAAAATTTTAGTATTATAAAATGGTTACTACTGTAATTTTAGAATCTATTTTAGCATCTCATGGGAAAAGAACATAATCATTACTCTTTGGTTTTTGTAGATTTTGTGATAATACTTATATGTTTGTTCTTTTAGGATCATTTTGTAATATAACTCTTTGACTTAGGCATTAAATTTCTGTGATGGATTGATTTTAAGATAACTGACCTCTTATGTGATTGAATCTCTTATTTTATAATAGTCCCTTAATTTATTCAGGTTTTGCTTTATGTCTCTAGTGAAAAATTCTGTTTTTCTTTTTATAAATCTCACTCATTTCTAAAGATATCTATGGGTATCCATTATGATTTTTAAAACTGTACTAGTATAAGTTCAGAAAATGTTTGATGTTTGCTGATTTAATCTTAAAAGATGATCTTTCCAGAAATTATTTGAATGATACTGTTGGATTTTTAAGTAAACAATATCCATAAGTAGCATTAATTTAAATTCATACACAGATGTATTTGTGTGTGTCATGTGTGCACACAATTAAATTGGCTAGCACTTTAACAATAAATTCGTCAAAACTGTGATAATGGTAGACATTTTTGCTTTATTCTTACTGGGAATGTATCTAGTATTTTATCATTAAGCACAAAGCTCTAGTGTTAAATACATGTTTACGTGCTTGTATATTTATGGGCTCATTAAGAAGGTGGTAATTGACAATAGTGTTTGTACTGAAGTAAGGAATGAAGTTACCATGCAGATGTTAATGGAAAGAATATTCCAGAGGAGAAACTACCACCGAAAGGACCCTAGTGTCTCGAATGTTGATGGGAGAGCAAAGAGGTCAAGGTGACAGAAGTAAACAAAGAAGAGGAAGGTGCTAGACATTAGGAACATGTAAAGAACGGCTGAAAGTATATAGCCATGAACATCATAATGATTAGCCTTCATTGTGAGGATAAAGGAGAACCATTGCAGAATTTTCTATGAATTAGTGACATAATCAGACAGATTGGGTGTGTCCCGGGTAGTATGACCATAGATAAACTAGTGACATAATCAGATTTGCATTTTTTTGAAAGAATCATTTTGGCAGTAACATCTCTAACTTCACATTGTCTAACCTCTAAGTTATGATATTTTCCATTCTTCTCAAACCCTAAAGTTTCTCTTTCATATCAGAATATAAAGTGGATGACAGGAAATTAGGCAAAAATGCCAGTTTAACAATGTTTACTTGACTTCTGTTGTTTTCTTAATGAGGATGATTAGAGATTATATAATTTTTCTCATTGTTTATTTGCATGCAACTTCAGTGGCCACGAACTCTTTGAATGAGATTGAATTATTTGTATCTTTTCCCCTTATTTGCCAACCCAATATGTAAGAACACAGATTTTAAATAGATTATCTTAAGTCTGAAGACTTTATATCATGCATTAAAACTGAACCATACGTTCTGAGTTATGAGGTGCAATAATTAATTTTCTCATTTCTTCACATTTCCATGTCGTTAAATGTTAATCAATTCCTGCTGTTTTGGAGGTCAGAAATTTAAATGTTAGAAATAATACCCATAAGGAAATGCATTTATTGATATTTAAGTTATTGAAACAAAAGGATAGAGTGAGAAACATTTAACATAGAACTCAATTAAATGCATTTGATGTCTCCCAATAAGTATGCATTTTAAAACTATTATCACTATAAATGACATTTAGTAAAATGATACATTTTTTGTTTTATCTTGTCAGGGTTTTCATAGAGCTACAGGATTTATTTCCTTCTAATTGCTCAATTCATAATACTTCTACAGGGTTAAACTCTGTAGTGAGCATATAGCTCTTTCCATGTAGCCACTTATTTAATTATTCCTTCATTCAGTGACTATTTATTGAGTACCTGCTATGTACCAGATGCAGTATTTGTAGATGTTTTAGATGCAGTTAAGAAACAAAACAAAGTCCTCTGTCATAGTGGAGATTTCATTTTAGTAGAGAAAAAAAGAGAGAAAGCAAGCTTAATAAGTTACTTGGTATTTTACAAAGTGATGAGGGCTGTGAAAAGAAATATACAGAAAAAACTAGAGCGGAGTTAGAGTGTCTGAGACAATGGAGAGAGGATGCCCAAAGGATCTCATGCTGTTACCCAGACTAGAATGAAGTGGCATGATCAAGGCTACCTGTAACCTTGAACTCCTGGGCCCAAGTGATCCTCCTGCCTGCCTCTGTCAGCCTCCCAAGTAGTTGGGACTACTGGTGTGCATCACCATGCCCTGCTAATTTTTTAAAAACATTTTTTGGTAGAGATGAGGTTTTAGTATGTGACCAGGCTCAAACTCCTGGGCTCAAGTGATCCTCCCACCTCAGCCTCTCAAAGTACTAGTCACCCAGCAATTTGCTTCTTAATGCTTGCTTCTTTTGCATCATCTCTACTGAGATTTTAAAAACTGTGAGTGCAAAAGTCATTTAATGTTTACCAGTATATTTTCTTTATTTTTTCAAATTTCTTAACTTCAGACCCACATACAATTTCTGGTAGCAAATCCACAATTATTATTTGTTACCAGTTTTTCCAAATTTCATATTAACCGTCTAATTGATATAGTGGCTTTTTCTCATTTCATAATCTCTACAGTTTCTGCAGCTTTTCATAAAGTTTTCTCCTTACTCTGCCCTAAATTTATTTCACCATGGATTATTTTGAACTATACCATGCTCATTTCCTTTCCAAGTGTTCCTTTGATATCTTTTTATTCCTCTTGCTCTTTGTTCTAAGTAAATAATGCAATTAGATATAACTAATTTAAATTAACAAGTAGTCTTCAGCTGCCTTCTTTTATCTGCAGTTCCTTTTGTTTATTGCCATAACTATTACCTTCTAAATATACCTATGCCTCCCTTTCCAGATTCAAAACTGAATGTTATACTGGCCACTGTCCATCTTAGGTTCAATGTTTTTCAGATACCTAACCCTGAACTTGTTCCATCTGTCTGCTGCTTCTAACTGCCTCATTTCTGTTGTCTACCATTCCGTCAACAACCTACTATTAAAATCTTCTGGAACACTTACCTGTCACTGATCGACTACTCATATAGCTTCCATTTTTATGTGGCATTTGTGTATGTTCTTTCTATTCTACATCCACTACCTCCAGCTTGATTATGTCTCTCAGCCCTTCTAGTTTGACTGGCAAATGCCCCTCAGCCAGATCCCATACACACAAATCAAAGTCACATATTCAAAGCATTAATTCTACTGGATTACTTCATCTTAAAAACAATGTCTCCAGTGTTCCATATTGTCCCTGGTATGTGACGGTGTCAGTATATTCTGGCACACTATAACCAGTTGGGAAGTATGTCCCCAATGATAAGTTAGCAATAATAATTGAAATAAAATCTTTGAATTTTTAAAAAATTAATTATGTGTGGTTCTGTGCATATCATATCACACTTAATCCCCTGTTTTCCAGAATACTTTTCTTGAATATAAGGGAAAGCAAGAAGACAGGCAATAAATAAAACAGATAAAATTTAAAAACTGCACATAACCACAGGTTGTGTTATCTGTTTTACAACTACAATTGCCCAACCATCACAGACATATGATGAATAGTTATGGTGTTTAGAACGTATTATAATCTATAGCAATTTTTTTTGTAGTTTCCTGTTTCTTTTAATTTTATTCTGTGGCCAGGCTCGGTGGCTCAGCCTATAATCCCAGCGCTTTGGGAGGCAAGGTGAGTGGATTGCCTGAGACCTGTCTGGACAACTTGGCGAGACCTCATCTCTACAATAAATCAAAAATTAGCCGGGCGTGATAGCGCATGCCTGTAGTTCCAGCTACTTGGAAGGCTGAGGTAGAAGGATTGCCGGAGCCCAGCAGGTCGAGGCTGCAGTGGCTGGGAGCGGCCACTGCACTCCAGTCTGGGTGACAGAGTGAGACGCCAACTCAAAAAAAAAAAAATTTATTTTGTTTGTTTTCGTTTGTTTTTTATCAAAACACGAGTGTTTTGTGCTTGCAATAATCCTCTACCTTGTCTGTTCCAGCACAAACACATGCTACCACCACCCCTCACACACACACACAGAGTTCAGAATTACTGAACTACAGATCTGAATGCAAGCATTACACTGGTATGTAAAAATAGGTGAACCCAGCTTATACCTATCACAAGTTTATTTGTCAAAACCATTTTGTAAAAGTAACAACTTTCCTCTTTTTCCTGATCTTGCTGTTGGTCACTTTTTTTCCCTCCATCCTCACATGTGAACTCGTAATCTATATTTCAAGTCCCATTTCAAATGACATCTTCTCCATGATCTTCACAAAATCTACCCTTTCTTTGAACTCCAACTCTCCCTGTACTGTCCTGGAGACACATAACATGGCCTGCCTTATAGTCATCTGTATATTTTTATTAACTTTCTGCATGACTTCAAATGTTTCTTGTATATTAACCCTGAGTCTGGAAGAGTGTCTTGAAATGGAGCAAAAAAGACAAACAGTAGAGATGTTTAAAACCCTTATAAAATGCATGTTACTCTTCTCACATGCAGGAGGAAAAAAAAATTGCTCTAGCTAATCTTAAGGCAAGATTCCTCACTTGCATTCCTTACACTATAGTTTCCAAAAGCATCAAGTGAATTTATTTTTACATGAGAGTTAACATTAGAATGTCTACATTAATGCATTATTACTATAATCATAATGATTACCCACATGATAATTGCTAAAACAAAACTAAAAGCTTTGAGTTCTAAATATTATAAATTCATTTCAAAATGAAAAGGGCACGTTTCCTATCTGATGAGTATGTGCGTCTAAGGATCTGGGCAAAAGAGACTTGAACCATGTTATAATGTTGTTCAGTCCGTCCAACTACATTTTAAATGAAGTCAACTCACTTTTAAGAAAATTCTCTTGATGTTTTAATAAATTACCTTTAAAAAATGTTCTAAGCAGTGCTAGTTTAAGTTCTAGTATAGTAAATAATACAAAATAGTAATTTACTCTTGGGTAATAAAGTGAATTCCATGTTAGTTACAAATATATATTCTCAAACTCTCTTGTTGATGTGTTTTTGACAAAATGAGGCCAACATTTAAATAAAGCATAGTCAAAAAGAGACATTTAGATAAGCATGTATTATAATAACAGTGGAAATAGAGATAGGGAATTATATTTGAGAATTACTCATGTAAAGGCAACATAAAATACAAGCATAATATAGATGTTGAAGTAGAGTATTATGATATTTATTATCTTTACCTTTTTCATTTCTTTAAACCGGATATATATATTTATATTTATATATTTATAACAATTCACAGAGGGAAATGAAACAAATCATGCAGGAACTTACAGACAATTACATGGTAATATTTATGATTAACTACTGTAATGCTTCATGGTTTACACTTGCAGTGACGTGACAATTCAAGTATATTACTCTTGTGTTAAAAATGTAATATTTATAGGTACTTAACTCCCCAAATTCTTGCCTAAATGTCATGAAAATGTTAGATTATATGTCATGATAACTGTGTAATTCTAGAATGATTTTATGTTGTCCTACATAGGTGTATGTTAAAGTTAGATAATAAATTCTACAACAATTATTTTGATTTATTTATTTTTAGGATGTTAAACATTTATTTTTATAGGTATAAAGTTTAAGAAGAAACCTGTGTATGTGTATGGTATTTCAAATTAACTTGAAATATCACTTCTGTTCCCCCCAACGTTTATGAGAATGAATATAGATGTTATATTTTTGAAAACCATTGTATATATTCTACTGCAGTTCATCCCCTAGCAGTCTCTCTTTCTTAAGGAATACATTTTGAATGGGAGATATCCTAAGTCAGACATACTGTACATATTAAACTGAGGCAAAAACATTGAAGATTATAGAAGGAATATGTGACAAGTCAGACACTGAATTTCTTACTTACTGAGAAAGACCTGAATGGAATTTCAACTATTTGAACTAGCTCCAGGTTGGAAGAATTGCCAGTTTTTGAATTTTTGATTTTTCAATGTCACATTGTTTTTATACTTAGAGAAAATATACTCAATTTGTTAACAAATTTAAATCCAATAGAGTAATAGTTTTTTCATTAGGAATGTAGGAATCTAATGTAGCTGATGAAAATAATTTAAACAATTAAATATTATTGCATTTTTTAAATATAAAAAGTGATTAAATCCCTAGGTGTATTTTAACAGATATACTACATAATGATTCTAAGAATTTATAAAAACAAAACTAGAGTAAGGGTTAAATGTACTGGGAAAAAATATATACCAGCAATTTGCTACCAGTGGCACTCCAAGGCAGTTGGGGGAGTTGAAATGGTCCATCCCAGTAGGATGACAGTTTAGAATTGCTGGGACCTGGTGATAGTAGACAATTTATTTTTAGTCAGTGTTATTATCCTCTTGCATTCCTATTAATAATTTTCCTCCTTATTGCTTGTACTCAGGGTAGATGGCAACCCTTGATATTCTATGACTTGTCACTTCTGCACAAGACATAACAGAATGGAAGAAAATGTCATTTATCCTTTTAAAATGGATATTATACATATTCTTTCACACAGGGGACTTATAATAATGAGGATCATAGTAGTTCCTGCTCTAAATACTTTACATTATCTCATCCAATTTTCACAACATCTGGTGAAGTGTAGGTATTGTGATATATTTAAATAAGATGCATGGATATTAAGTAACATCCAAAAGTGCACAGATAGTAGGAAGCGACTATGAGACTCAGCTCAAAATTCTGTGTTCTTAGTTGCCATGCTCATATGTCTCATTAGACATCTAGTACAAAAAAAAGACTTGACCAACAAAATGTGACTATGCATAGATAAAATGATCTTAAACCGCAATGAAGTACCAATCCACCCTATGCTTTCTAGTTTAACATAATTTGTACAAATAATATTTTGGATAACTGCCATTGATTATGTGCCTTTTATGTACCAGATACAAGAAACTTTTCTTCCAGGATCTCATTTATTCTGTGCTACCACATGAGGAGAATATTACTATCACTTTTTTTTAAGATGAGGAAATGATGTCCACAGAGGTCATATACTTAAGGGAATAGAGGAGCAGAAATTTCAGTTCGGTGCTTCTGACTCCATATTTCATATTCTTAATTAGTAAGTTGAAGACTACAAAATAAAAGAACAAGGAACAAGGTATCTATAATGTTCCTTATTTGATATACACTCAATTTTAGATTCACAACATTGAGTATTTAACATTAATTCTCCATATTACTTAAATTATTAAGCTTAGTCAGAATAGAGAATATCATGTTTAGGAAAATTCCACTGATTTACAAGGAAAAGTTAAACAGTAAAAAGGAATATAAAATATAAACACAAACATTTTTAAAAACCCAAGCTTCACCAGCAATAGTATAGTGTAAAGTGTACTTACTACATGCATCAGCCAGGGTTTTGCAGAGAAGCAAAACGTAGAGAGTTCTTTTAAAAAACTGACATACATGATTATGGAGCTAAGAGATCCCAAGATCTATAGTGTGAAGGCCTGAGAAACAGGAAAACCAATGATATAAGTTCCAGTTCATGTTTTCTCTAAAAAGAAGGTATTTAAAATTGTGCTGACCAACTTAAAGGTTCAGTGATACATGTTGACATAGATCTTCCATTGTGTGAAGATATCGAAGTCTTGGAGGTCAGGAGCTCTCTGTTTTACAATAGGGTGGTATAGTTAAGTGTTTAGTAATACGAATATTGGCCCAATCCTGACCTTATGTGTTTGTGTGTGATCTTAGGCAAGTAATTTCACCATTCTGTGTCATATTTTATCATAAAATGGGACGAATATACTGTTGATCTTACAGAATTATTGAAAAGTTTAAATGAGTAAATATTTATGAGCATGCCTAGGAAAGTGCCTGATAGTACAAAGTGCAATATAAGTGTATAGACACATAGAGGGTATCTGTATGTGTTGGAAATTATTTTGCTTTTTTTATATTATAATGATGTGGGGTACAATTCAGGGTTAGGTATACAAACATTGATTATGCAGGTACCCTCGTTGATGACGTATGTCCCTCCTTCTCCTAGCAGTTTCCCGCATCTGCCAATCCCACCCCCCACTACTGCCACTTTCTTATAGTGTTATAATAATTGTTCAAGTTTCATTTATGAGTGAAAAGATAAGGTACTCTATCTTTGTTTCTGTGATAGATCACTGAATATGATCGACTCTAAACCCATCCACGTTGATGCAAAGTCCATATGTTTGTCCTTGTTTATGGCTGCATAATATTCCATTATGTATATGTACCACATTTTTTTATCCTATCCAGATTCGATGGACAACATGGTAGGTTTTATGTTTTTGCTATTGTGAATAGAGCTGCAACAAACATACATGCGCAGGTATCTTTTTTGCAGAATGATTTGAATTCCTCCGGGTATATTCCCAATAGGGAAATTGCTGGGTCATATGGAAGGTCAATTTCTAGTTCTTTCAGCAACCGCCACACTGTCTTCCAAAGAGTTTGCACTAGTTTTCATTCCCACCAGCAGTGTAGAAGCATTTATTTTTCTCTGCATTCTTGCCAGCATCTGTTGTTGTTTGTTTTTTTAATGATGGCCATTCTTACTGGGGTTAGGTGGTATCCCAATGTGGTTTTGATTTGCATTTCTCTGATGATGAGTGAGGCTGAGCACTTTTTCATGTGTCTGTTGACAGCTCATATTTCTTCCTTTGAGAAGTGTCTATTCATGCCTTTGGTTCACTTTTTAATGGGACTGTTAGTTTTTTTTCCTTTCAGCACATTTGAGTTACTTGTAGATCCTAGATGTTAGGCCTTTGTCAGATATCCAGTTGGCAAATATTTTTTTCCCATTCTATGGACTGTTTCCCTGCTGTCTTGATCGTTTATTTTGCTTTGCAGACTCATCTGTTTGATGAGGTCCCACTTGTCTATCTTATTTCTTAAGGTATGTGCATTTAGGGTTCTGAATAGGAATTGGTTTCCAGTTCTAATTTCCATAAGGGTGTCTCCTGCATTTTCTAAGATTCTTACATTTTGAGGTTTTACGTTTAGATCTGTGATCCATTTAGAGTTAATTTTTGTGTATGGTGATAGGCAGGTTGAAATCTTGCCATATACATTGTCAAACCACAGTGGAATAAAAATAAATAGCAACACAAACAAAATTTCCCCAAAGCCCACAAACACATGGACACTAAACAGCATAATGCTGGACAACTACTGGGTCAACACTGAAATCAAAGCAGAAATTGAAAGATTCCTGGAAACAAATGAAAATGAAGAAACATCTTACTAACACCTCTGGAACTTGTTGGCGACTTCCATTGTTTGGGCACCAAGGTCTAATTTTTTAGGAGTTTTCTCTTCGGTACACTTGAAATTGCCTGAGGTCTTCCTCTGATTTTTCCTGATTGTGACAGATCTCTTTTTTTTCTCTTTAGTTCTGTTATTCAGTATCAGTGAGAGAGGCTTTTCCTTCTGATGTTTGCTCAGTCCTCTATTCTTCCCTGATCCAGGCTCTGGATTTGTCCTATTTTGAAATAGGATGCTGAACGGGAAGCTCTGCTGTCTCTTGTAGTTTTTGAAATTAGAATAAAATAGGGGATGGGGCACTATGATTCAGAAACTACTTGTAAATTACAATGTTCACTTATTGTGGTATGTGTTCCCGGAGACTCATTCCCCACCACCACTCTATATGACTATGCAAAGCAGAAAGCAATGCAAAAAACAATAGAACACACACACACACACACACACACACACACACACACACACCCAAACAAACTGTAATAACAACAAAGTGTAACAAAACAAACAGCAATAAAAAAACTAAGAAAAGTAAACACACACACACATGCCTAGCTCAAGGTGAATAGAGAAGAAAAACAGAAAAATTGGAAAAGAAAAGGAATTTGGATCAAACCCTCACTCATATATTGACACACACCTTAAACTATAAAAAATGAAAATAAAAAAAACCCCAGAAGAACAAAAGAGCAAAAACAAACCAACAACTACAACAAAATTGAAAGATGAGCACTCAATCATTCACATACACACATAAACAGAAAATGACAAAAAAAAGAAGAAAGAAATAGAAAAATAAAACAAAACTGGGGGTATGCAGATCAAACTCTCATATACACATTCACAAACAATGGAAAAATATTTTTAAACTAGATGAACTAACCAATAATTTTTAAAAATTCAAAAAAAGAAAATTAAAAGAATAAAAACCCTGCCTTCTTATGGCAGGCTCTGTATTTGTTCCTCTAACCTGGTCTGTCCTGCAGAGCCATCTCTTTCACTCTCTCCTCAGTGTCCAAAGCAGGGAAGGAGCGGGGAGCAGAGTGGAGGTTGGTGGGGCTGCAGTTCTCCCCTTCCACTCTCATATGCTCAGGGAGATCTCCTCTGGTGGGGAGGTGCAGGATTGTCTGTTCCCCAGATATGTACTCACAGGGGGTTCCCCAGTCAGGCCTATCCTGGAATGAAGTTCTATTGCAACTGATGTCCAGCCCTTGCCTGGGTTTGTCCCCCTCAGTTGTGACCCATCTATGTGAGTATGCCCTTCAGAGAATTGCTGGGGAAGAGGGGGTTTGGGCTAGCCCTGGACTCACCACTGATCTTTGGAGTCCTTCCTCATCCCTTTCTGGCCACACCCTTTGTCCCACAGCTGGATTAGGGTGGGGGTGGGGCACCAGGAACTCAGCGCTTAGGTCCCTCTGAAGTTTGTGCTTTCAGGATATTCTCTCTGGGTCATAATCAGTCCCTGAGTAGTTCCACTAGTCACAGAGATCGGGTCTGTTGGTCCGTGGTGAGCAAGTTGGAGCACTTTCCTGCCCTGCCTTCAAGTTGGTGGTGGGGTGCCTCTCTTGACCTCTTCTGTGGGACTTTGCCTCTGGACTCCCTCCACAGGCCCTGCTGCCAGTGCCCTGCCAGGCACTGAAGTGGTGAGGCAAAGCCTGGAGTCAGCAGTCTCTCCTGCCAATGTTGAGGGAGAGCCTGGGGAGATAGTCTCTCATCGCCACTTTTCACAGGAAAACTTCTGCCCATTAAAAAAAAATGGTGCTTGACTTCTGTGACCTGGGAAAAGCCAGGTACCAAGCAGAGAAGCTGTAGCACCAGCTATTGTACCAGAGACTTAGCCACTTGCTCTCGAGGCCCCACTTAGACAGTCTGTCTCAGCATTTTCTTCCCAGGAAGGGTTTTGTTGATTAAAAAAAGAAAATGGCACTCAGCTTCTGTGTCCCAGAAATTTCTAGGGTCCAAGTCCAGCAGCTGTGGTACCAGTCACTGCACCAGGAGAGCCCCGTTTGCTAGCTCCCTAGCCCTCACTCAGTCAGCTACTCACACATCCACTCATTCACCAGCAAGTACACAAAATTTTTCATACACTCACTCACTCGTACTGGGACTCTCATAGTCTGACTGGCTCAGCTGCCATCTTCCCAGCCTTCCAGTGGGAATTCTTTATGAATTATTTTGTTTAAGAATCCAAAATATATTAACTTTACAAAAATAATAAGATTGTGAAATTTGCAATAAGTATGCCTCTCCAGATTACAAATAAGGCAAGGCTCAGAGATCTTTGTAATTTACTCAAGTTCATAGTCGGGACATCTCAGCTAAAACTAAAATCTGGCTTTCTTAGCTCCAAAATATGTTCCTTTCTCATGAAAGTAGTGGTTTTTACATTTTTCTCTACATGATACAGGATAAATAAGAGTAAAGAGAGACATTATAGTCTGATTGTGTATGAGACACCCCCAGATTTGGGGGATCTCCAGCATCTTTTCAATGTCTCCACCATCCCCTAGGCAGTCTCCATTTCTCTGATCCAATCAACTGACAATTTTTCAATCTTATAGAAAATGCTATGAAAACACAAACTCACAACACATCCTTTCCAAACACCAATAGACTTTCCATCACTTCCATCTACTTCCATGTATAAAGGAGTAGCTATTCCTCTAGATTTTAATAGCATTCTAAAACTTATGCAGGAAAGTTAAAGCAAAAATAACTCAAAACTCTGAAATGATTTCTAACCACACAAACTCTTATATGTTTTGAGTGATGGTGTCTCACTAACACAGCAGCAGAGGTAAACTAAACTCTGGGTTATAGAATCCAGTGAAGCCTTCTTAGTCTTCAGTGAACCACTTTCCTGTCACTGTCATTAATCTGGAAGTAAGGTTATTCTTATCAGTATAACCTTACATCTTCTCTAGTTTATATGATGACAGAAATTAATTTGCAAACTTAGGTACTGTACATATTAATAATAACAAATCCTTTGACAAGTCTCTCAACCTTTCAACTGAGTGAAATGCTCTATTATGATAGCAATATATCCCCAGAACTCTGGAGAGAACTGGTTTACCACACTGCCCAGGGTAGTGATGTAATGATTAGCACTTTTGACTCAGTTTGACTCAGTTTTCATTTTGCCACTGACTTTTTTTCAAAAAACTTCTCTTTGGTTCAATCTCCAATCTTAAGTTTGGCTTTATGAATGACTTTGCTATCTTTTTAAATTTAAATAACACCAAAAGGCCTCTAATTCCAGCAATAAAGGAACTGAAAAGGTGAAGAGGAAAAAAAAAGTGATTGATGTGAAATAGAAAGAAATTTGACAAGAAGAGATACGAATCTTTTCTGTTTCTTATGTTACAAATTTGAACAAATCGAAGATTAAAAATCTTCTGTGCAATTTGCCTAAAGTCCCAATTCATCCTCAGATTTTTTTAACACAACCAATTTAAACACTTTCTATTATCTCCTAGGATCAAAAGAATCAATCAACATCTTCTACAGTCTTATGGGTCCTCAATCATGCTTGCCCAAGGCAATGAAAATCAAATCAAAAGCTGCCTCTATGGGTTGGGGGTTATAATTCAATATAACAGAAAATTCTGTGGTAGTAAAAAAACTTGCATATTGTGAAAAGTAATTCATGCTCATTGAAAACTATATCCTTTCAGAGATTATGTGGATATTTTCTCAATCTGTTCTTTTTCTCTCAAAATGAGTTTTTAAAATGTCAACCTGTTATTCTTTCAGAGGCAGAAGATTAATTTTGTAATCAATCCAACCTCCATATTCTCTTCATTTTGATAACTTTAAATTATAACATTCAGTTTAGATAATGTTTTAGAGAAGTCAGTATTCATTTTGAAAAAAATAAGTGTAATATATACATATCTAAATGTACACATACATATTTTTATATTTACCAACATGATTGCGTGTGTTTATGTGTGTGTATGTGAGAGTGTGTGTGTGTATTCCATGTTTATACCATGAGAAATCCATGCTTCCCCATTGTGAATTTTACTTCTAGAGTTTTGCTTTGAATTGCAAGATTTAGACAAGAAAGTGAATTTCAAATCAAGGTTAATTTAATCTGGAATAATGTGGAAGTAATGCTGATAAATTCCACTTTATAATCTGGAATAATAAAAGGCCTTCTTCATTTAAAGGTTGGATTCATTTAGTTGAGTTACCCTTAGTTAGTTGAGCTACCCTTCAAACTATGGAGATTGATTAGTTTCTTTTTTTGTTTGTTTGTTTGTTTGTTTTTTGTTTTCTTTTTTTTTTGAGTTGGAGTCTCACTCTGTCACCCAGACTGGAGTGCAGTGGCCGCTCCCTGCCACCGCAGCCTCGACCTGCTGGGCTCCGGTGATCCTTCCGCCTCAGCCTTCCGAGTAGCCGGAACTACAGGCGCGCACTACCATGCCTGGCTAATTTTTTTTTTTATTTGTTGTAGAGATGAGGTTTCGCCTGCCCAGGCGGGTCTCAAACCTGCGGGCTCAGGCAATCCACTCACCTCAGCCTCCCAAGGCGCGGGATTACAGACTGAGCCACCGAGCCCGGCTGATTAGTTTCTTATATTTTGTGTTTCATTATTGTATCTAACATACTAAGTTACCACTTCATGGGACCTTTATATAATATTATTCTTGTATTTTATTTAATGGTGCTGATTTTTAGGGAAATTATATTTTTAATAATTTCTGATTATTTTAGAATTTTAGATTCATAATAAAATATCCAAACTGAATCTCATTTTTCTCTAATTCATATTTATGGCAAAATTTCTCTGAGATTGTTAACAACATGAGAGAGTTTAAGGTCAAAATGAATCAGCACTGGGTACTTTATTTGGCTAAACTAAAGCTGTACACATTTTCTATCCATAAAATGTGATCATTGAAGTTGTTATATTTGTAATAAAGTCAGTATGCTAGAATAGACTTGAAAATGTAGCACCAACATTTAAATAATGCAACAAATTGCAGACCTATTGAATAGTTCTACTATCAATCAGGATAGGCCTTCCAAAGAGTTCCACAGCCACATGAACTAACACAATAACAGCTATTGTTTTGTTCACCAAGTTATACAAATTCAGCATATATAGTATTTGATATAATTCATTCATTTATCAAAAGCATACATAGGAAGAAGCAGTTAGCTGAATAAGACTCACAAAGCTACTCATATATATGACTTAAATATATCAAATAATTTTCCCAAGGTTAAACAATTAGGAGTCTGTGGAGTGGGGATTCATATCCAGAATGCCTGATTCCTAGTTCTAGCCTCTTCCCTTATGCCATGCTGTGATAATTCAAAATAATTTTGGAGGAAGATTGATCAGCCTCACCTCCTCTCTAATATCAGTTGAAAATACTACCTCTATGATTTTCAGTACATTTCTGTTTCTCTTGAATCCTTTTAATTTTTTTAAAAATGGCATTACTACATTATAAACTAGTAAAGGAAGTCCAGTCATTAACATCCTCAAATTTTCAGCCTCCCTCACTCCTGTCAGAATCTGGGCTTTTACTTTTACTCTACTTTCAAGCTAGTAAATTAGCCTTGTATAGCTTCATGGATGCTGGCAGAACACAGAAAACTCCAAGGGTGAAAACAAAGGACCTCTGCACATAACAGCAAGTAATGTACACTGCCTTGCATCCCAAGTTCTTTGGAAGTAAAGCACAGTGACGTCAATGGATCCCACACACACAATGGGTTTGCATTGTAGCCGAAAAACAGAGAGCTTTGGACATACGCTTGCTTTATACAAGCTCAATCTGTGTCCTGGAGGGAGACATTGCCTTATCCTCCAAAATTGCTCACTGCAAATACTATCTGGAAAAATGACTCAGGCAAAGAAAAGTCCAGGCCTTGCTTGCTTGGCAAATTCACCAAGAACATGCAGGGGTGGTCAAGGCTATGGCAGATGGCTTGTCTCAACAACTCCCTCATATCCTTTATTAAATTATGAACATTTTTCTTACTTGTTAAACCAAAGCATTCCTTTCCTGAATCATTCTTAGCTGATTAACCTGCTTCTTATTTCACTTAGCAAACAGAAGCAATCAGGATAGGCCTTCCAAAGAGTTCCACAGCCACATGAACTAACACAATAACAGATGTGCCAGTAACCTCTGCCATCATTTCTGTTATTATGGATGAGCTGTCTGTGCTCCCAGCTAAGGCTAAAGCCTTCCCTTATGGACTGAATCCCATCTCCTCTGAAGTGTGCAAGGACATGGTCCAATTGCCTGCCTCTCTCCTGCATCATCAGTTATTCCCTCTCTATTGGATTATCTTCATAAGCATGCAAGCACTCTATAAATTCATCCCCAAAAAAGTGAAATTGTGCATACTTATATGGGATGCAAAATGTGTTTTTCCCCATGCTACCACCCGTATTCCCAAAGTAATCACTGAGTCTATTTTTTGCATATCCATATATATGCTGTTATAAAGAAAGGGCCATATATTCTGGGATGTCTTTGGAGGCACACAACACTAACAAAAATGTAGAAATTAAAGTTTTTGTTTAGTCTCATGGCAAGGCTTTTATCCTTACAGATTCTGTAAGTAGAAAATAGTGTATATGTTCTTCTTTTAGAGCAAAGCTCATAGAAATAAGGCATAGATTTTTATTCTGATTATGAAGCTATTGTTAGGAAATGATTGTAAAATGCTTAACCTAATGCCTTGCATTTAGTAATCACAAAATAGATGTTTTATTGAACAGCAAAAGGAAAAACACAAAACTCCATACATAAACAAAATATTGTCCTTTAATCAGGACTTATTATTTTCAAATTACTCATTTTCAAACAATGGCTTCTGTATTTTGATTATTTCTTAACATAGTCATTTTTCTTCGAGTTTTAATTTTCTGTATACTCACAAAACTTTTATTGGTTTATTTGTCAAATATTTTCAGAATTATCCTGTGACATGTAAAATTTATTTGTTGACCACTTTTCAAAACCGCTATATTCTTTCTGTGCCTAAAATCAATGAAGCAGGTTAGAAAATTTATTATGCAATGCCTTCTTGTTTTAGACTGTACATGGCTGAATATTTTCTCACAGTTTCATTGTGCTTGGATTTTGTTGTTCTTATTGTTAAGGGAAGTTATAATTTATTAGGTTGTGTATATGAAGAAATAGCAATAGCCACATAAAAGCTATTACACTATATTATTCTCCATGTTAAGTACAATGAGTAATTTAAGATTTTGTTCACTCTGAATGGATAATTTTGGGAAATAATATTTCCTTCAGCCATAACTTAATTTTCATTTAAAAACAGTTAAATCAAATATGTCTTATTACTCTTCTGCTCATTGCCAATTCCTTCAGCATTAGTTGCACTGTTAAAATTATTCCTTCGTTTCTTAATTAAGACTAAAATAATGCTCTAACACCTTTAACTCTTGTGAGTAGTTTTGTGTAGGCACAACAGTCAAAATCACATCAGTTCAGTGGGAAGTCTGGTAGAGCAGGAACAAAGCAGGAAAATATTAGTGATCATGCAGGAAGCTGGAAAATTCCAAGGATGAAGGCGTATTATTGTTTACAATAGTGTTTGTCATCAAGAGCGCTAGAGTTAAATCATTTGTGTTTAAATCATGACTCTCTAGGTTATTGACATAGCAACCTGGGGTAAGTTATTTTAAAATTCTGTATCTTGAAATTTCAACTATAAAATAGTGACAATATTTTAATCATGGAATAGTTGTGATTGCTAAATGACTTGATAGATATAGGGCACATAACAGAGATCTTCAAACATATTAAGTATGAAATAGTTCTTAGGGAATCCAAATGACAACAGAGGAGACCAAAATAAAGACACTGGAGGAATTTAATGCCTTTGGAAGATACAAATAAACGAATTCCTAGCCAGATTTAATGACAAAACAAAACATTCCAATGCTCTATTTACCTTAGCTCTTGTTGTCAACACTTGATACATCATATCTGACTTTCAACAACAATAAAAAAATCACAGGACATGCCCAAAAGGAAAGAACAAATAGAATCTCAGGAGACAGAGCAAGGATCAGAAATAGACTCAGCATAACAGATTGTAATTTATCAGATGAACATTTAAAATTATTATGATGCAAATGCTAAAGGTTCTAGTGAAAGAAGTAGATGTAGACAAAAACAGCTGGGTAATATAAATAGAAAAATGAAATCTAAAATAAAATTAAAATGCTAGAAATAAACAAGTGCAGAAATAAAAAAGAATGTCTTCGATAGGCTCAGATGGTCATGGTCAAGGAAATAACAAGCAACGAGCTTGAAGATAAGTCAACAGAAACCTTTGAAACTAAAATGAAAACAGAAACAGTTGAAAATAAACCCCACAGAAACAAGACATAAAAGAACTAGGGAAAATTTCAATATTTCAAAAAGTGTAACAAAAGTATAATTGGAATAGAAGAAGATGAAAGAAGAAGAAACCAGATGACATATTTAATGGTTAAGTTATAAGGGCTATACATTTTCTAAAAGTAGTAACAGACACCAAATCTTGGAAGCTCACATAAAAACACACAGGAAAAATCCCTAAAACATTCATCTTAGATATGTAATATTCAAAGAGCAGAAAACCAAAGACAAAAACCAGTCTTAAAAGACGCCAGAAAGGGGGAAAAAATCACCCTACATGTAGAGAATTAAATAACAATTTTTAAATTAATTTTTAAAAAATTGAGACAGTCTTGCTGTGTTTCCCAGACTGGTTTTGAATTCCTGAGCTCAAGCATCCTCCTGTCTTAGCATCCCAAAGTGCTGGGATTATAGGCATGAGCTACCACATTTGGCCTAGATTGTAATGTATATATGTATGTATCTATTTATTCTTTATCTTATGTTATTTTATCTTATTTCATTTTTGAGTTGGAGTCTCAGTCTTCTTGCCCAGACTACAGTGAAGTGGCATGCTCACAGCCACTGCATTCTCGACCTGCTGGGCCTAGGCAATCCTTACGCCTCAGCCTTACAAGTAACTGGAACAACAGACACATGCCACCACGCCCGGCTAGATTTGTGATTTATTGTAGAGACAAGGTCTCACCAAGTTGCCCAGGCTGATCTCGAACCTTCAGGCTCAGGCAATCCTCTCGCCTTGGCCTTCCAAAGTGCTGAGATTATAGACTGAGCCACGGCACCCGGCCAATAATAATTTAATAAGACCTTTAATCAGACACCATGCAAAATAGAAGACAGTGGGATATGATACCTAAAGTGTTGATTGTGGAAAATAAAAACAACCTAAACCTAGTAAATTATCTTTCAAAGGTGAAAGAAAATTAAAGACTTTCTCAAACATATAAAAACAGAAAGATTGTATCACCACCAGACCCACTTTATAAGAGTTCTTCAAGGATAAGGAAAATTATATAGGTCAGAATCTTGGATGTCCATAAAAAAAATAAATATGTTAAAGAAAAAAATAAATAAATGAGAAATGAAGACTTTCGATTTTTAATATCTAGGTTTAAAATATAACTTTGAGTTAATAATATTAACAACGTATGGGGTGATGCTAGCATATGGATTAAATAAAATGAAAGGCAGCTACATCATAAGGTAAGGGAAAGACAGATTGAGAATATTCTAAGGTACCTGCATAACATATTAGTTGATATAGAATCATTTGAAGGTGAATTGGAATAGTTAAAAATGTATAATGCCAATTCTAAAGAAACCACTAAATCACTTTAAAAAGAAGTAACTACTTGTAGGCTGTGAAAGGAAATAAAATAGAATTATATAAATTGCTTATATAAACCAGAAAAGGTAGAAACAAGAAGTAAAAGACCAAGAGCAAATGCAATAAATAAAAACCTGTTATAAACATAGCAGAAAATAATTCAACTGTATCTAAATCACTTTAAATGTGACTTAAATAAAAACAATTGAAACAGATATTTTTAGAGTGGATACAAACAAGACCAATTGTTTATTGTCTACAGGAAATTCTGTTCTAAATTGAAAAACTCTCTTTAAACTTAAAAGGAGCAGAGAAAGATGTACCACGATAAAGAGGTCATTACACATTACACATAAACGGGTCAATTCTCCAAGAAGATACAAAAATTCCAAATGCCTATGCATGTTAGATCAAAAAAATATGGAGTAAAAACTGATACAACTATAATAAGATCCACTGTTGTAGTTGGAGATATCGGCAACCCTCTTCCAGTAATTGGTAGAGCAAGCAAGCAAAAATCAGTAAGGATTAGTTGGCCTCAATAGCAATATCAATCAACTTGATCTAATTGATATTACTTCATCCAACAACAACAGAATACATATTCTTTTCATGCTTGAAGAACTATTCACCAAGACAGGCCACATTGTGTACATAAAATATATCTCAACACATCTACCTTTTTTTTTTGGAATCAGAGTCTCACTCTGTCGCCCAGGCTGGAGTGCAGTGGCATGCTCATGGCCACTCCAGAGACCTCAACACATCTAAAATATACATAGTATGTTCTGACATAAAAATAGAATTAAATTATAAATCAGTATCTGAAAGATAGCTGGAAAATCTCTCAACTATTTGGATAGACAACACACACTTCAACTAAAACACAGATCAAAGAAACCTTAAGATAAATTTTAAATATTTTAAATTAAGTGAATAGGATTTCTCAAATAAGATCCATCAAAATCTATACAATGTACCCAAACCTGTGCTTAGATAAAATTTTATAACATTAAATTCCTGAATTAGAAAAGGAAGATCAAGAATAAATTATGTATGATTTTACTTTAAGAAACTAGAGCTACTGTCAATCCTTTTCTTATAGTATTATGATAGTTGTTCAAGGTTCACTTATGAGTGAGAACATGTGATACTCAGATCTTTGTTTCTCTGAGAGATCACTCAGAATTATAAACTCCAATTCCATCCAGGTTGCTGCGAAATTCATGATTTTATTCTTTGTTATGGCTGCATAATATTCCATTGTGTATATGTACCACGTTTTTTTAATCCAGTTCTCTTTTGATGGACAGCATAGTTGGTTCCATGATCTTGCTATTGTGAACAATGCTGCGATAAACATACGTGTGCAGGTATCTTTTTTATAGAGTTATTTGAGTTCTTCAAGGTATATTCCCAGTAGGGGGATTGCGAGGTCATATGGAAGGTCAATTTTTAGAGCTTTTAGGACTCACCACACTGATTTGTACAGAGGCTGCACTAGTTTACACTTCCACCAACAGTGTAGAAGTGTTCCCTTTTCACCACATCCTCTCCACCATCTGTTATTTTTTAAGTTATTGATAATGGCCATTCTGAGTGGAGTTAGGTGGTATCTCAGTGTAGTTTTAATTTGTATCTCCTTAATGACTAGTGAGGTTGAACATTTCTTCATTTATCTATTGGCCACTCATATGTCTTCTTTTGAGTAGTGTCTGTTCATATCTTTTGCCCACTTTGTAGTGGGGTTGTAAGGGAAGTGGATTAATGGTAGTCAATATCTGTCTGGGGACAGGGGGCACACCTCATTAACAAGGGTACCTGCACAATGCATATTTTTAGACCTAAGCCTTAACTGTCCCCCACAATTTTAAAATTTAAAAAAATGTTTAAAAAAATGGGATAATTAAGCAACCTGAATTTACTGAAATCTAGCCTTTCTTAAACAGCCCTGAATGATCTGTTAGTGGTTTTCTTATGCTCAGTAGGGCATGAATATTAAAAAATAAAAGTTTTGAAACTCAAAAAGAACCTAGAGCAATTTAAGTCTCAGCAAGTAAAAATAAATACATTTTTTTAAATGTATGGCCAAAGTCAATAAAATTTAAACAAAAAATATATACAATATCAACAAACCCAAAAGTCTGTTCTTGGACAAGATCTATACAAATGTTAAATATCTAGTCAGGATAACCAAGAAAAAAAGAGAAAAGATACAATGAACAATATCAGAAATGAAAGGAGTGTCATTACTTCTGAGCCCATGGACAATCAAAGCACAATGATGGAATTTTATTAATAATTCTATGCCTTTCAACTTGATAATATAGGAAATGGACAAATTCCTTATAAGACACAAGGTATTGCAATAATATGAGTGAATCTTAATATATGAAAAGTAAAACCAAAAAATCATTTAGGAGATAGGAGGATGTCTACTATGGGGGTATAGGTTAACGATTCTGATACTGCTATATGTATATACTGGAATTAGGCAAGTAAGTATATGGCAGATGGTGGGAACTATGTTCTCATTACTGGACTTGGGAGTTAATATATAAGCAAGGGAAGGATGTTCAAATAATCTCTGTGATCATAAATTAGAATTGGAGGTAAGAGAATGAACTCATGTTTTACTCCTTACAGATATGACTACATTTAGAAATATTATAAATCCACAAGTTAGTGTAAACACATATTATTTTCTTGCTCTGTCAGCTGAGCGGGTTTCTTTATGTAAGCACATTTGTTCAAAACCCAAATACATTATGAAAATATTTTTATTCCACATGACATCTCACTTGATATGTGCAAAATGTGTATTTGCCATATTGCACAAATAATTAAGCAATTATAATCTTTTCTATGTCACAATATTAGAATCTCTTTTGTGTTGATGAGAAAAAGATTAAATTTCAAAATGGCATTGCGACTATAAACAGAAGTAGTATGCTAACAAAGAAAGATTTTTAATTTCATATTTCCAGTCTACCATAGATACTATTTTCTTTGAAAACATTTTATGTGCATTTATACACATATGTGTAACTAAACTGTGGTCTTCTTTGGATGCCCACTTATAAATGCTAAGTGTCTAACATAGGAGAAAGATCAAAAACATAAGTTTGGAGGAAAATACTCATATGAGTAAATACATGAATACATGTATGCACTGGAGGTCAGGAAATATATTTGTATACTTGAAATGAGTTTCCTGCTGAAATCCAATTCAATTTTATTATTTATATTCTCAGTTTAGTATCATCATTCATCTCCCATAGTATGTATGTGTGTGTATATATATAGTATATACATGATAGATGGTTGATAGATATAGATAGATTTAGATTTATAGTGTTATTTTCAAAGGTACTAGAGAACTACAAAAATAATTTCTAGTGGTTGTCAATTGCAATTACAGAATCAAACATAGTATTCTCTTCAACTCCTACAAATTGGATGGACAATTTTATGAAAAATACTTGGCCATTGTATCTTCCTTGTTCAAATTTTAATTTGATTATTTTCTTAATTTTCTTAGTGAGTGCAAGAAAGAACAAAATTTAGATATACCTCATATTTTGTATTAAAAACTAATAAAGAAAATTTAAAGCTATAAGTTAAAATTACTTTTACATTTATAAAATCATAAAATTTAATTGGTTTATTTATAGAGTGAAAATAGCTGTATTTAGCTATTGGCAGTTTGGGGAGGCAGTACCATGTAACAGAGTATTTAAAGGTGGTCCCAGGACTGGCAAAGCTGGGTTCAGATATAGCTTTGATATGCACTGTTGAGCTTCATGCTGGGCAAATGACTTAGGCCTTGCAAAGTCTATTTCCTTATCTCTAAACTGTTTCCAAGCACCTACCACAAATTCCAGATTTTGTTCTTCACCATTCAGGGTATTATTTTATATTCCAAGATAATTCTTACATATAGTTAACTTTTAGTTTGAAAGTTAAGACTTGAATGAGACAATTTTTGTTTGTGTTTACTTCAGCCCATATCACATAATGGTAAATTAACAGTAGCTGATGTTGCCTCCTACATTTTCCTCCTCCTCTTTCTCTTCTATTTATTCCTTCTCCTTTATACTGATGTTATTGATTCAAATGGACATGCCCTCCATAAAAATAGCTTTAAAAATGTGGTAATATACAAAAGTATTCTTACAGCCAGAGCATTAAAAAATTGCCAGAATTCAGCTACTAAGCAAAATCAGGTCAGGGTTATAAGAAGTGGAGACAACAGTAACATATTAGTGTTAGCTGGGCCTGTGCCTGAAACTCAAATGAAAACAATCTGGGGACACATGTAGCAGTAGATTCAGGTAGGAACTGAGGAACAGAGATACAGCAAGCTAAAATGCAGAGCCAAACCATGTACATTAAGTTCATCCATTGCTCACAACTAGCTTCTAGCTAAAAATGAGTCATTTAAATGATATGCTATTGAACTTGTTGAGTGTCATTTTCTTTCTGAGTTCAAGTTATAACTCAGTTAAAATTTTTTTTTTTTATTATGAAGATGTGGGGTACAATTCAGAGTTAGGTGTGCAAACATTGAGTATGCAGGTTCCCTTGTTGATGAGGTATGCCCCTCCCTCCCCTAGCAGTTTCCCTCAACTGCCAATCCCATCCCCCCTCCCCTGATAGTTTCCCATTACTGCCAAATGCTTTCTTATAGTATTATAATTGTTCAAGGTCTGCTTATGAGTGAGAACATATGGTACTCTGTTCTTTGTTTCTGTGATAGATCACTGAGTATGATTGACTCCAAATCCATCCAAGTTGCTGCGAAGTTCATTGACTTACCCTGACTTTCCTTATAGAACTGTTGGTGCTTTAGATATCAGGGACCAGGAAGAAGCCTCGGTCTAGTTAACACTAGAAAATAAGCACATTATCTATAGTACTTCTGAACTCCTGAGTATTTGGTATGTTTCTTCTCAGGAACCAGTCATAAATCTAGGATACTTGTCTTCACCATACAGGATGTCATTTCCAATTTCAACAGACCTACAGTTTTAATCTATGGTTCAAACCCATTCAGATCAAATTTTCATACTTTATTGTTTAGAGTTATATGCTTTCAAATAACTCTAAACAATAAAGTATGAAAAAGCCATTAAAGATTTACTGGAGGAAAAGATTCAAGCCCTTTGAAAAAATATTAAGCGATATAATAATAATAATTTTTAGCTTTTTCTCCATGAATCATGATGTTTTCTTTTTTCACATCACAAATGGGCCCAGGTCCATTGGAAAACAGATATGATTTCTAGTGGTTCTACGAAATTTGTATGATGCCCACTGAACTATATGCTTGTGTACCAATGTCTTATCTCATATCCAGAAGGACTCAACAAGCATCAGCAAATGGTGCAGCTATTTCTTGCTAGGAAGAAAAGTTGAAAACATGTTAACCATCCAATAGCTGAGTCTCAACAACTGGAAACTTGAGTGTAATATTGCCTCTAAATTCTCTGGATTGGTGGCCACCGATGGAGTTATGCCAGAGTTCCCAATGTCCCACAAACTACCCTTTCATGCTTTTAACAAAACATACTTTATATAATGAGGGAGAAACTGCAGGAGGACACTAGCTATTTCTCAGTATTAAGAAATCAATGTATCTCCTCTCCAGTGGCACAGTGTCATTTAGATAGTACTCCCAATACATAGCTACAATAAAGCATTATACCTATTTTGTGTAATGTTTAATCTATGATTAGGAGCAAGACAGATCTATGTATATTTAAGCTTATCTCAACAAAGGATATTTAGTTGCCCTTTTGCTTCTGCTCAAAGCACAAAGCCAGCTCCTTACCACCATATCAGTCATTGGTTATGTTAAAACAAAATTCTCCCATTTTATATCACAAATATGCATGGTAGATATTCCAAAGTCTAAAAAGAGCAGAGTCTTCTTATAAGGCTTTCTTTAACATTTTAAAATTTATTTCCACTGTGGATCACAATTACATAAACAGTGTTATCTGCAGAAAGATAATGAAAAGCACAAAAAATGTAGTATGTAAATATCTAGACAGTAACCTGTAGGTTCTGAGCTACAGTAAGTTTATTATTCTTTGCAATAGATAGTACTTATTCTCCAAAGTTTATACAAATGCCAATACCTTTTGTAGAAGTCAGAAGAATGTGACAATCAACAAATCAGAAGGTATAATGATGTATTCAGGCCAAAGTTACATATAGCTAGAGACTATTTTTTAAACTACTGAAATCATACAGAATAGTGTAGTGTTTAGTTAGACTACACAAAATGCTTGACATTCCTGAATAGCAAGGATATTAACTTAACTAATGATCCTTTAAATGGGTATGTAAAATATAATTTAAGCTACTTGCAACATGCAAAAGAGAGGCATCATTTGTTACTGCCAAAAATCACTGGCATGTGGAAATCAGAAAATCATTAGCCTTGATAGAAATAGCTTAATACAACAGGGAAGAAAAGGCATTATTTAGAGCAATTAAATGACAATTGATGCAACCACTGGTGAAATGCAGAGAAAAAAGGGGATATGATTTAGTGAATGATAAATTCTGCACTTAGAATTTATGCATGCAAAAGAATGGAAATCTTTGCTCATTAACTAAGGCACTTAGTTTGTGAGCCAAACTGCTTCAGGCTGTAGCCCTAATTGTCATAAATGTTTATCTCTGTGCAAGTTTAATTTAGGTTTAAGAAAAAATGTTATACTGAGTGATGAATATTCTACATTTTTTCCATTTTTTTCATCAGCCTATACCAGTTTGCTCAAATCCTCATTTATATCCTTTCTTCTCCACAAGGTCTCCATGATGCCTCCAGCTACAATTACTCTCTCTTTCTCTTTTCCTATTACGCCCTACTCTCTTACATCTATTATAGCAGTGTGCTGAATGGTATATTTACAGGCATACCCCATTTAACATTGCTTTCTAGAACACTGATTTTCCATGGCTGTTTAACAGAGTGTCATACTGTGCTGACCTCAGTTTGAGTGGCACTTGCCAATCTGTTTTGTTTATGCTTTTGAAATTCTTTGCCATTAACATACCATTTCCCAGCCAATGATATATTTGATTCGCAGTTAATATATTGTAAGTATTCCAGAGTATGAACAGACATGGATCATTCTAATAGTCAAAACAGACGAGCAGCATGCAGTGCTATGTGTGCCTCAGATGGAGGTAGACTGTGTTGTTGGCCTGGCCACACCACAATTTGAACAAATGCCAGAGGGAAAAGTCCCTCTGTACAGTTAGCCCATACTTTTATGTTAATCTATTTTAAAATAACTAAGCAGAGAACACATTTCTATAGAGGTTGTCATGACTTTGGTTTATTTATTACTGACGTTTATGCCATGCTCTTCCACTCCTTTCCAAGAGAGAATGAATGAGATATGCCCTCATTTATATGTGTACCAATAAAACCTATAACACTGAGAGTAGTCACCCAAAACATAGATTATACCTCAGTGGTAAAACAATTAACTATATATGAAGGCCAGCAAAGCAACATCAGTGCATGAAGAGGATAACATTTAGCATTATAAGCACAGAATCACATTAAGTATTAGCAACCAGAGTGTCTACCTACCTAAAGTAAGAATAATGAGTTACAACGGTTACCGTTAAATAATGTAAATATAGTTTTCCATGACTTTCAGTTTTTCAAGAGAAATTCAAATCTGAT
This sequence comes from Tarsius wallacei, assembly GCA_963574415.1. Classification (NCBI taxonomy): domain Eukaryota; kingdom Metazoa; phylum Chordata; class Mammalia; order Primates; family Tarsiidae; genus Tarsius; species Tarsius wallacei. The sequence goes on along the minus strand of CAUYQG010060228.1, from coordinate 238 downwards.
ATTTATATTTTAAAATGGTGATCTTCACAGACTCAAAGTAAGAGGATGGGAAACAAATTTTTAGGTGAATGGAACACAAAAGAAAGGAGGAGATGTAATCTTAATATCAGACAAAATACCCTTTAAGAAAATAATAATAATAATAGTAATAATAATAATTTAATTATGAAGTCATTTGAGGCCGAGCTCAGTGGCTCAGCCTGTAATACCAGCATTTTGGGAGGCCACGGTGAGTGGA
>CAUYQG010060227.1:0-20011 GCA_963574415.1 Tarsius wallacei | reverse complement strand
ACTCTGTCACCCAGGCTGGAGTGCAGTGGCAAGTACACACCCACCACAGCCTCCATCTGCTGGGCTCAGGCAATCCTACTACCTCAGCCTTCCAAGTAGCTGGAACCACAGGTATGTGCCACCACGCCTGGCTAATTTTTTTATTTTACTGTAGAGACAAGGTTTTGCCAAGTTGCCTAGGTTGGTCTCAAACCCCTGGGGTCAGGTAATTCTCTCACTTTGGCCTCCCAAAGTGCTGAGATTACAGGCATGAGCCACTGTACCCAGCTGGGTTTACTTCTCAAAACAATCTGCTACTAAGAAAAAGTTCTTGCCTGACATGGTGGCTCACGCCTGTAATCCAAGCAATTTGGGAGGATGAGGCAAGAGGACTGCTTGAGCCCAGGAGTTCAAGACCAGCCTGGACAACAGAAGGAGACCACCTCTCTACCAAAAAAAAAAAAATCACAAAAATTAGATGGGTGTAGTGGTGCCTGCCTGCAGTCTCAGCTACTTGGGAGGCTGAGATGGAAGGGTTGCCTGAGCCCAGGAGGTCAAGGCTGCAATGAGCTGAGATCATGCCATTGCAATGAGAGTAACAGAGTGAGACTCCCAACTCACAAAAGAAAAAAAGTTGTCAATTGTAGCATGCATCAAATATTCACACCTCCACACAGTGTGAATTTATTTGCTACTTCCTCTCACTGAAATGTGAGGTGAGGGCCTGGCATAGGTACTCAATAAACACTTGATGAGCCTAATGCAGTGGCTCACATCTGTAATCCCAGCAGTTGTAGGAGGCAGAGGCAAGAGTCTTGCCTGAGCTCAGGGGTTCGAGACTAGCCTGGTGGCGCATGCCTGTAGTTTCAGCTACTTGGAAGGCTGAGGTTGAAAGGATCGCCTGAGCCCAGCAGTTCGAGGCTACGGTGGCCGTGAGCATGACATTGCACTCCTACCTGGGCAGAGTGAAATTCCAACTAAAAACAAACAAACAAAAACCCCCCCAAAACTTGATGAATGCACAAAGTGAATTAATACACACTCTTAGCAAGTTTTTACTACTGACAAGGCTAATGCCAATTATTTTAAATCTTGAATAAATTTATTGCAATTGTGATGGGGACAAAGGCACAAATTTCCCAAAGCTCTAACAATCAATAGCTTCTATTTTATTAGAAATAGTTTTGCTGAGTTTTCCATTACAAGACAGTCTAAGTGGATGAAGCGACTGAAAGAAACATGGATGAAGTCTCTGTTTCACTATTTATTAGTATGAAAAAAGTGAACGTCTATGACAGGGCAAGTCAAAGGAATCTTCATCCAAGGGAGGGGTTCCAGGCACGGAAGGTATGGTGCATGTATAAATAAACACTCTGGAAACAGCGAGTGGCAAACACAAGTAGAAAGGTCTGTTTCTACTAGGCCCAGAAGAGTCATGAAGAGTTTCTGTTAGAACAGAGCAGAGGAGAGGCTGGGTGCGGTGGCTTACACCTTTGGGATGCCAAGACAGGAGGGTCACTTGAGCCCAGGAGTTTGAGACCAGCCTGGACAACATAGTGAGATCTCATCTCTACAAAAAATAAAATAATTAGCTGGGTCTGGTGGTGTGCGCCTGTAGTCCTACCTACTCGGGAGGCTGAGGAGGAAAGATCACCTGAGCCCAGAAGGTCGAGGCTGCAGTGAGCTGTGATCATGTCACTGCACTCCAGCCTGGGCAACAGAGTGAGACCCTGACCCAAAACAAAACACAGAGCAGAGGAAACTACTGATTGACAATTTTCATTAACAAGAGATAAAAAGAGAATTCACTTGCTTCAAAAGTAATCTTTGCATAGGAACAGTAGTATATGTATATTTTATAATTTTTTTCTTGCTCACTTCCTGTATTAAATCCTTTAATGTTCAACCTTTTAAGGAATGGTAAAAACAACTTCTTTACATGTGCATTTCATGCACATGCTGTTTCATATTTTACAAAAAAAAAATTTTTTTAAATGCTGGTGATTTTGCCAACACTGAGCAGGCAGCAAGTCCACTCCCGGGTCTCGCAAATTGTAACAAAGCATGAAGTTTAACAGTGTGAAGTCTTATGTTTTCATAAAAGAAAAATGACACATCCTCACTTTCTCTAAGCTACAGCAAAATACCAAACAAGCAGATTGTTTCTGCTGTGTTATCCTTTAAGGGGGAGAGATACGTTATCGTAGAATATTTTTATTCATGTGTGGAATTTAAAAAATGTTTTTCTAATGTCCTCCAGTGCCTTTACGTTTTCAACACTGATTTGAACAGCCAAAGACTTTGACCTTCAGGTCAAAGGCCGAATTTTAAAAAAAAAAAAAAAAAGGAAAAATAATTTAGGTCCAAATACGCTTCAACTATGAAGGCAGGAAAGATGAATTTTTAAGACTTAAGAGTGGAAACAAAATGCTTTTATTTACTTTTTAAATAAAATAATTAACGCCCTACTTCTCAAATGTCCCTGTTAAGTGAAGTTTCACTGAATTAAGAAACTTAAGAATTAAAAAAACCCTTCATTATAAGGACTGACACTAACTTTTGGTGAAACTAATTAAATTCTATAAGCATCAGCTGAAGCTGAAATCTAGCACTTGGAGGAGAAAAAAAGATCATTAACTGCAAATATACTTCTACATATTTTAACTTCCTGTATTAATACAAGTTACAACGTTCCAAGTTTCACACCTCCTTTCAATTTATTTTCTTTCCCATTTGTTTTCCTGTGAGGTGCATTTCCTCACACATAGTTATAGCACACCAATTGTGCAACAAGGAGCTTCATTTTAGCTTTAAATCAGGCTCCGAAGCCCTATTTTCATGCTTGATTAAAGGCATTGGAAGTACACTGAATAGTGAAATGCATCATTGATGGTTCTGCATCATTTGTAAAATTAAGAACCTATTCATCTTTCAAGGATATAATTAATGGGGAAACTTTATACCTTTATTTTCTCCTAATGTGATCATGCAATAGTGGGGGGTGGGTCCAGCTAATGAAAACAATGACAGCACTGAATAATATTAGAAATAAATTTAGTTTTTTGATTAATCAAACTCTTGATGTGCAGTTACTGTCATATTCACTCAGCTATCCTGTTTTGAGCTGGAATGTAAATTTCCTTAAAGCCACTCCAACTTAAAACTTTAATGACAGAAGCTGGTAAACACTTCACCAGCTCAGTAATATCCATGGCAACTCAGTTCCAAGGGCCTTGGAGTGACCCCCGTGTCTCGAATAAACGCTTTTGGCAGGAACCTCCATAGCCGATGCATCAGGATGATCTAATTTTGCAAGCGTGTCATTACCAACCTTCAGATACACAACCCAGGCCAAGTTGTTCCCCTTGTGAATACTTTCCAAACCCGTGGAAGAAAAGTGCAAGATGGAATGGGAGTGCTCCCCTGTTATTCAATATTCACTAAACCAGATCCCTCACATCCAAACCACCCTTGCTCTGAGTCAGGCACTGTCCTCTGGCACCAGGTCTCATCTCCGTGGCACTGGTGTCAGTACCTATATAAACACCTGGTGGCCTAACAGCATCTAGTGGCCTGGCTCACAGAGGCCTTAGCACTAAGGTGTTGGAAAGGACAGTGAATGCAGTTCCCACCCAGCCAGACTCTTCCAAGCGAAACCAGACTCCATCCTCACTGCCAAGTTCTCCCACTCACTGGTTTCTCCTCAGTCACTTCATACAGTCACGGTTCCACATGGCTTTTGTCATTGGTTTTTAAGCAAGTCATTTTGTTCTTTTTTTTTTGAGTCAGGGTGTTACTCTGCTACCCAGGCTGGATGGAGTGCAGAGTGCAGTGGCATGATCACAGCCACTACCACAGCCTTGACCTGCTGGGCTAAGGTGAGCCTTCCACCTCAGCCTCCCAAGTAGCTGGGACTATAGGTGCATACCACCATGCCTGGCTAATTTTTAAAAAATTTATTATAGACACGAGGTCTTGCCATGTTGCCCAGGCAGGTCTCAAACTCCTGGGCTCAGGCAATCCTCTCGCCTCAGCTTCCCAAAGTGCTGGGATTATAGGCATGAGCCAACACACCCAGTTCATTTTGTTCTTAATATATATCTTACACACAAAAAGGCTGAGGAGTTGTGGTAGATATACTTCTGTCATGACTGGATTCGTCCAGGCCCAAGTTCTATACTGATCGTACCTGGGAGATGACGGGCTCAGGTCTTAAGGAAGCATGGATCCCATTTATCTAAGGACACATAGTTACTAAGGAGTAGTTACTGCATTCATTAATAAGAGTTTTGAAAGATATTGGCCTATGAATTGTCTGTCAAGTAGTGAGAGACTTGAAGGAGTAACACAACACATAATATTATCATCGCATGGGGAGAAAAAAGCAGGTGTCCAACTTTGGAAAACTTACCACGGAGACAGGGTCCATGGCCTCTTGCTTGACAGGGACCGGGTCAAACATGAGCATTCTTTTTGTTAAACCTTCTAGGGTGCTCTGGTGTTTGGCCTACAAAACAAAACAAGGTATCCATCTAAATCCGGAGGTTACTTTAAATACAAAGTAGTACAAATAAAATACAATACGCCTCTCCCCCCTTCTCCGCTTGCTTCTCTCCAGGGCTCCTCCACCCCTGGAACCGGCTAGTTTGCTTCCTTTACCTACGAAAGATGCCATTTATATAACTAAAATCAGATGAGAGCCAACCAGCACTGCTAACTCAAATACATAAACCTGAACATTTCTGGAACAACATGTACAGCCCCTTCTGACAGCAAAGCTTGCTGAGGACTGTGGTGTATCTCGTTAGAAGGTCACCTCACACAGGATTGTTAAACACTTTTCCTTTCCCCTTTGTATTTATTACAGAAAAAGGGGGGGGGGGTGAGAAGACAGACAATAATCCTACAGCCTACCATCATTAAATTCTTTGCTGCTATTCTTTTTTTTTTTGAATTGGAGTCCCACTCGATCGCCCAGACTGGAGTGCAGTGGCCGCTCCTGGCCACCGCAGCCTCGACCTGCTGGGCTCCGGCGATCCTTCCGCCTCAGCCTTCCGAGTAGCCAGAATTACAGGTGCGCGCTACCACGCCTGGCTGATTTTTTTGATTTATTGTAGAGATGAGGTTTCGCCTGCCCTGGTGGGTCTCGAACCCGCGGGCTCAGGTAATCCACTCACTTCAGCCTCCCAAGGCGCGGGATTACAGGCTGAGCCACCGAGCCCGGCTCCTTTGCTGCTATTCTAACAAACCCTCTTTTTAAATGAGATCACAGCATACATATGAGTTAGCACCTATCACTTCACTTAACAACTTATAGTGAAAATGCTACTTTTCAGTAAGCGCCACGTAATGGTGGCACATCAAATTCACTGTGCCACTGTGTGGACACATCGGTTTACTTCTTCCTTTTTATTGGGCATTTAGGTTGCTTCTCAGTTTCACCATTACAAACAGCAATGAGCCACTTTAAGCTATGTCCTCCTGCACATCTTAGTTTTTATAATAAATTTTCAAGAGGGAATTTCTTGGGCAAGAGGTACAAGGGGGACACCCCCTCAAAACCCAAAATTATCTTTTGGAGGGTGGGCCCCTTGTAGTCCAGACTTCCCCCACTAGATGAGTATTCTAGGAAACCACTGGTATCAGTGTACCAGCTAGTGTTGTAGTAAGAGGCTGTGTTTGACTTCGGTGAATTTTTTTTTGGAGATTCTTCCAACACTTTTGCCCATTTCATGATGGGTGATTTAAGAGCCCACCTGCCCACACCAGGACCTCCATGCCCCACCCTCCCTATTCACTCATTTGATCTCACCCTATCAATACCCCCCATGAAAAAAGTCCTCAAAGGGAAACATTTGCCGATGTAGAAGAGGTGAAACAAAAACAGCAGAATCACTAATTAGGCATCAAAATGGACAAGTTCAAAAACTGTTTTGAGTAGTGGGAAAAGCATCTCGATAGGTGTGTTGCATCAGATGGAGAATACTTTGAAGGTGACTGAAGTTTCAACATATAAGAACACACAATTTTTAAATAAAGAAATTCCAGGTTTTGGGGGTCCTCTTCATATATACATTTTTTCAAAGCATTTGGTATATTAAAGATGCAATATATTTTTATTAATAAAATTTAACATTTTTATTGAAAAAATTTCTACTAGCAACATGTATTATCACTTAAAAAATACTAAAAACTTTGCCAATTTGTGAGTCTCAAAATGGAAAATTATTTTTATTCCAAATTGACTTGATTACTGAAGTTAAATTTTTTCCCATCTTTATTGACCACTTAGATTTCTTCTTTTGACAAATGCCGATTCAGTTCTTGAGCCCACACACCCCTGCCATCTTTTATTGTTGTCTAAGGACTTCTCCTATGTGAAGGATTTTAGCTTGCTTTCATCCTAAGTAGGAAATTGGCTTAATGTAAAGGAAATGTCCACCATGATCCTGCCTGTCATTTTCTTCTATTCTGTACCCATCCACTTCTAACACTAACATCAAGTCAACTGCTTCCTCAGAGGACACAATGTCCAGTGTGCTCAAAGAAACACTGCCCAGCTACTAGACAGATCTTCAGAAAACTCACTTCAGGCACTTACTATCCAAATTTGGCCAGGCACAGTGGCTCATGCCCGTAATTCCAGCACTTGCGAGGCTGAGGAGGGAGGATTGCTTGAGACCAGCCCAGGTGACAGCCCAGTGAGACCTCATCTCGACAAAAAAATCAAATTAGTCAGGCATGGAGGAGCGCACCTATCGTCCCAGCGACTCGGGAGGCTGAGGTGGAAGAATCGCCTGAGGTCCAAGAGGTGGAGGATATGGTGAACTGTGATTGCACTCCAGACCGGAGGTGGGGGTGAGGAAGGGAGGGAGGGGAGGGGGGAGAGAAGAGAGATAAGGGTGGATAGAGTGAGGCCCCAGACTCAAAACAAAACCCCACCAAATGTGGTTTAAGTGCTCAGTGCTTTTGCAAGAGGTGTCCTTATTGATCACTCTGGTTTGAGGGGCAAAGTGAACATGTTCTAGATGAAGTTCCACCTGAAAGGTGGCAGAAGTCCCGGATTTGGGATGACTTCCTGTATTTCAGGATTAGGCTCTCCACCCCCACCTCCCCGACAGCAGTCCTATGGTCTGCTGTGTCCGTACTCTATAGGTTACGCCAAGATCTCATCACATACAATTGTGGAAGAAATACTGTGCAGTGCTTGGACTTCACTGATTCACTGAAGAAAGCCCATTTTGACTCTCAAGACGACATGTGAATTTCATCAATAACGCAACACAAAGCCCTGACTCCAAAATTTTATTTCCCTACATCACAGGCTATATTATCATCTACAAACACAATTAGATGATAACGGCTGCTCCAATCAATGGTGCTACTACCGTCTTATGTATCCCAGCAAGAACAAACCCCAACAGCCAGTGAAAAATAGATGATTTCATAAAGAAGGATGAAAACACTTTTGTCTTGGGATCTCTTATTAACCAGTTCCCAGCCCAGCAGCTGGATGGACAGACATGGCTCTAACTGCTGTCCAGTGCTCCATGGCAGGTCATAAACAAAAGATGTGAGATCTCCAGCTTACATCAATGAGGTCAGATAATTTAGCAGCCCTGACCCAAGGCTGGCCACCCTGTAGCAGCCTCCCCCTGTCCCCACAGCCTTTTAAAGCAAATTCACTCTTACGGACTCATCGATTATACCAGACAGCATCCTGATGCAAATCCTTCTAAATTCTCAGGCGTAGAAGAAAAGAGCTCTGGTCTTGAGACTCAGGCGGACTGCCCTAGCCCAGCCATGGGCAAGTCTTTTCACAGGTAAAATGCAGACCCTGCTCCCTCACCTACTTCTTGAGGTTTTAGATCTACCTAATGAGATTTTAAACACAAACATCCTCTAAATTATTTATATCAACAAATGGCACATAATTCTTGGGTATCCATACTATACACACAACACAAAATGTGTTGGCTCCAACATCTGGTATCTGCCTCTTTGCTAAAGTGCCTAGCCTTAGAGGTCAACCTGAGCATCCTTCATGAAAACTCAAGGTTAAACTCAGTCTCAAAGTTAACAGTCGCCTACATCCTGGATGAGGCCTTAGCTTCTGAGCTGGGCCAGCATCCCTATACCTCGAAGTACCCTGAACTCTCTGCTGCCAGTACTTGAGCACAGGAGAATACACAAAGATGTGGGCTCTGAAGTTCCTCTCAGTGCAAATTCTAACTCTACCAGTTAGCTCATGCAGCTTTCAATGACTGCCTAATGTCCACAGCAGTGATTTACTGGATCCATTTAGAAATGAATTACACATTAACCTGCTGTATCTTTTCATAATTTTAAAACGTTATTAAAGTCACGATTGTTTGTTAATTTTTTTTTTTTTTGAGTTGGAGTCTCACTCTGTTGCCCAGGCTGGAGTGCCACGGCACGCTCACGGCCACCCCAGTGTAGACCTGCTGGGCTCCGGTGAGCCTTCTGCCTCAGCCTTTCATGTAGCCGGAACTACAGCCACGCGCTACCACACCCAGCTAATTTTTGATTTATTGCTGAGACAAGGTCTCACCAAGTTGCCCGGGCTGGTCTCAAACCCACGGGCTCAGGCAATCCACTTGCCTTGGCCTCCCAAAGTGCTGGGATTACAGACTGAGTCACCGAGCCTGGCCTGTTCGTTGACTTTTATGCTTTATTTAAGGAAACTGGTGCTTTGCAGGACTTGTAATCCTAAGAAAATCATAAAGTCTAGTATAAAACATTGGCTCCAACAAAACTTGATTTGTTTTCATTAAAAAAAAAAATAATTTAACAAGTTATGTTTACTTGTTCAGAGCCGTATCTCAAGATAATACAAATGTGGGTGAAGGGAGACTTCTTATTACACAAATATTTCAGCTAATGAGGAAGATTCAGGAATGACAGGATTAGAATACCTAATTTGTAACTCCTAACTAAAGAATGCATCACTGGATAATTTTAAAAAGTCTCTGCAAAATTCAAATATCATCATGGATAAAATCCAGCTCACCATCCACATGTCTAACAGCATTTTGTTCTTAATTTGGTAGCTTCTAAAATGACTTTCAATCAAAACTTTTAATGAGAACAAGAGAGGGAAGCTAAGCTAGAAAGGAACTTAATTTAGAAAGGGAACCAAAGGGAACCAAACACTTAACATAAATCAGATTTTTGTTTATTTATTTGCAGATTTGTATTATTTTGTACCCACGTCTCTGAATAGATCCCTTTTATCACTGCTAGTGGCTTTGTTTATGGGTTCTGGCCTAGAATCAGAAGAGAGTGACTGCGATGTCTTCAAAGTAACTTAAGCACTAGAAATATGGGGGGATCCCTAAACTTGGAGGTCTTTGTGAACCCGTGGGCAACTCAGTCTCTGGAGACACCATCACTTTAAAAGAATGCTTAATCTGCCCCCCACCCCCAAACCCCACAAATGCTTAAGCACTGACAGCAATCTTAAGTCACACCAGTAGGTGGCACACTAAAACAGGCATTATGGACCAGGACACTGGCAGAAAATCCAGTTTGCCAAGCCTCAGGGTCTTTAAACCTAGTGGGTTAACCAGGCTCAGGAATTCTATTAACCATTTTATGTGGGCACCACAGAGATGAGGAGGCCACAAATGTGGTTCTGTGTTTTCGCACAACTATTTTCCAATCATAAATTCATTTACATCTTCTTTATATTTAACTAGCTAAACAGAAATACATTCTAAGGCTAAACTAAGCAAACTCAGGATAACAAAACTGCATTTAAAGGCCATACTTTACTTTCATGGAAGAGGTGGCTAGGGCTGGCTGAACCTCCCCTGAAAGCAGACCATCTTGAAGCCAGCACTCGTTTCATTACAGAACTGACCTTAGAGACAGCTGCCTGCCTATTCCCCAGGAGAATGGGAGGAGGGGGGAGAGGGGAGGGGGGAGGGGGGAGGGAAGAGAGAATGTGTGCGTGTCGGAAGCAACATCGCCTCTCTAGTGCTTAAGGCTTGCTTCTGGCCTTTTCCCACCTCAATGCCCGTTTTCTATGCCGCTTTCCACATCTTCAGCTCTTTCTTCGGATTCTCAAAGGGTCCCTGCATTACCTTCCCCCACCCAGTCCACCCCCTGAGGCTCCAACCAACACACACAGGTGAATGCCCCCCTCCCGGCTCTTCCAAGTGTTTGGAGTTTTTAAAAAGTGTTTGGAGTTTTAAAAGAGGAAACATCACCTTTCCCCACCCTTTACTCCCCCTTAAAGGAACTTCAGGGGGAAAAAAATGAGAAAAAAAAAATCTGTGTGTGCCTGTGTGTATAATTCCTGGCCGAACAGGCAAGCAATCTCCCTTCAGCTAAACTCCCTTTCCAGAGAAACTTTTCTTTTCTTCATTTCTTTACCCAAATGCTTCAAAGTCTCCTGATGGCTCAAAGTTGTATTTCATGGCAGCTGCCCTGGCCAGAAACACAGGAGGGGGCAGGCAGCAGATGTCAGCGGCCATTTCTACACTGGAGGCTCCTTTAAGAAAAGCTCAGCGCTGGCACCTACCTGGAAAGGCGTCTTCATGCCAGTTTACGATTTTCACCTGCCTGGGTCTTCGGCTGCAGGTTTGAAAGGAACACAATTCCACAGGGGATTGCTAAGTCCTTGTCCGTCATGAATTAGTTACTTTGCATGAACTTGTATTGTAAGTGGGAAAAGAAGTGAATTATTTCATTCCAGATGAAATAGAATGATCCAGTGAGCAAACAATCCGCCCTCTCTCCTCTCTCTGCTAACAAGCCACCCAATTTTACTTTCCTGCCTCCACCCATCTGCTCCACCCTATGGAGAGTTGCCAAGGCGAGTCCAACTTGTCCAAACAGGACATGGCTTCAGATAAGATTCTGCCCACACCCTGTACTTCGGAAAGACCGAGTGAAGCAATTGATTTCGCATGTAAATAGGGACAGGTGCAAAGGTAACAACCCAGCAAAATCCCTCCACGTTTCCCGACTGGGGCCCCAGGGCCCCGTGAAGCAGGGCTGGGGGGAGGGGAAACCCGCACCCACAACACCCTTGAGGTCCGCTCTCAAGTTCAAGGCCACCTGGCGAGTGGCATGCCACACCCTTCTTAGGGAAATTTTAGCAAACTCAATTGTTTTCCCTACTAGGGTTACACACTTGTTTTCCTTCTTTATGCTCCTGACAATTTCGTGTCTTAGTCTCAAGGGCGGGCAACACTAGATAAATTGAAAAATACCCATAACGTCTAATCCTGCTGAGTACATATCTCACAAGGCCTCGCCTAAGCCCTCAGTTCTCTTCCGGGCGTTATATAATCAAATCCAGAAGGGCTGCGTGAGGCCACACTGCCTCTCATCTGCCTCTGCCCAGTGCCCTCCCTATCGCTGGGGACCCACCCAACTCCACCCTAAGGGGCCTCCACCCAGGGGCCCCACCCTGCAGGGAGTGGGAGGCTGGGAGGGACTCATTGGCTCCCAGCAGCAGCCAGTTCCTGGAAATTCCGGCCTGAACAGGGATGGCTGGAACCTTAAAAATAACCAGAAGAAACCATCAGGGCGGTGGTGACCCCTCCCCGCCCGAAGATTCTCCATCAGAGCTTCGCCCCCAGAGCCCCGGAATCTTTGGATACAAAGCCACCATCGAGTCCTGCCCTCTCCCTTCAAAAGTAAACAAAAAAGAAACAGAAGAGCATTTGGAAGCACTGCTATCAGCGGGCCCAGGCCCAAGCCTTCCTCCTCCTTGCTCCGGCCACTGAAGGCTGACCCCTCCCTGCCTTCCATTGGCCTTATTTTCTGTGCTTCACCATGGAAACCTGGAGGTCATCCGTGAAGGCTCCCTACCTCCTTTGCTCTCCATCTCCACCCCTGTCACTGGGACCAGGCCCTTGGTGCCTCCTGCTGGTGTGACTGGAGCTTTTCTTTTCTGTGTCCCCCTCGCCAGGCCGCAGCCCTGGACCCCCTCACCACCTATGACTTCCGCAGTCCTTTTCTCAGCCAGTCCTTCCCAAGCCACAGCCCTCCCTCCCCCGGGATCCTCAGGGCCTACAGTAGGCTGAGACGCCCATGCTTGGCACCCCCTTCCCCACCAGCTGCCCCCTGCTCCAACAAGTGCCCTTCGTGCTGGTTGCCCTGCCCCCCACCCCAGGCCTTTGTTCATTTTTGGCCTGGATGCTGGGCAACCAGCGAGGAATGCCCCCTCCCCTTCCGGCTTATCTAAATCCTCCTAATTCTTCAAAGACCAGCTCAAGGCCCTCCCCACTGCTCTGTGCAGCCAGCTGATTGCTCCCTGGTAGATCCCTGGGAGGCCACCTCTTCTTCCCTAGATCTGAAGCTTTCCCAATGCTTCATCCAACAGCACCACCACCCACCACCCACCACCCGACGGGCAACCTCGGTTTTCTTGGGAGGGCTCCCTCCCTCCCCACCCACGAGATGAAGTTATGTCACGCCCATAGAGCTGACGTATGAGCTCTCAGCCCATAGCAGGAGTTCTACAGGCACTTTTCTCTTCCCACCCCCATGTACTTGAAACTTCCCTTACCTGAGAAATGGGCGCAAAAGGCCTAACCCTGAAAGAAACCTAAAAAACCAAACCTCTTTAGAAACAGTGCCTCTAGCTTTAACCCTGTCTCACACGGGTATTCCAGTGACCTTCGCAGTATCACCCCTCAAATAATTTATATCCACCAAGCAAGGCCTTCTAAACTAGTCAGGAGTCAAGGTCTCTACTCAAAAGCTAAAATAGAAAAAAGTGAATGAGAGACGGAGAGGGAGAAGAGGATGAGGAGGCAACTGCAGGGAGAGGGTGTGTGCGTGGGCACAAACACTAGGTTTTTACAGAAGGATACTTCCCTTGACCAAGGAAAGCAAGGGGCTATGTGACGACACGGGTGTCCTGCCGATCACCATCACATCCGGCAATTACCAGGAGATGTTCTTTACATGGACTGTGCCATTTAATGCCTCTGGGGTCAATAAAAGACTGAAACAGAGAGGTAAAGTGCCCTGCTCAAGACCACACAGCTGCTAAGTTGTAGGACCAGGATTTGAACCCAATGTAGTCTGACCTCAAGGCTGGTGAACTTGGCCTGCCATTCTACCACCTCCCCAGGAAGGGCACAACAGAACATCACAGACAGCAAGAATGGGATAGTGACTTCTGCAAGCACATTGGTCCCTGGGAAAGACAGGTCACTCTGCTTACAGTAGCGACCATTTCCACTCCTGTCCACCCTGTCTCAGAGTGCAGGCCTGGATGCAAGATCAAAAGACACATTCTGAAGGCCTCAAACTAGGCTCTTATTCTTCCTAGCCAATGCACCTGCAATTGTCCATAAAACTGCTGAGAAAAATTGGCAGCTTTGCCCAAGCAAATACGGAAATCCTCATAATAACTGTACAAAGGTGGAGGGGTCAGGTCCTCACCCCCATTTTAGAAATGAGGAAATGGAGGAACAGAGGTGAAGCGACTCGCCAGGCTTCGCAGAGCTGGTTGGAGCTGCAGCCAAGGACAGAAGCGTGCCTGCCTGCAGACCAGGGCTCTTTCTGTTCTGCTTCAAGTCTGTGCTGTGGGGGACAACTTTCAGGGACAACTGCCCCACGCTGGCCTCACTCCCTGTCGGGAGGGCGTGGGTGTGCAGTGCCATAGGGAGGTTCTAGCGGCAATTAAGGTTTCCAAATGCCTTTTCAGGTTAGATCACTACGGATCCACTCCATCCTGTGGCATAACTCAGTCGTGATTGCACATAATTTGAGATTAGCTCTAATAAGCAGGTACTCAGTAAATACTTGTGAGATGAATAGATGTCAAACGACACTTCTCACATGCTAGGATAAATTCAGGGCAAGGGCCCTGGAATGACCGGATACCAGGTGTCCCACCCGGAAAATCTGCCCAGCTGCCAGGGGAGATAGCCTGAAACATCATCTTCTAAGATGCAAAGTAGATGTGCAACACTTTGGGAGCTTGGGGGAGAAAAACTCCCTTGTTTGGAGAACTAAGCGGAACAGGAACCTGATCTTCCTAATGAAAGCAGCCTTGGAGTGCAAAGCTTTGGAAGGTACCAGGGTGTAAAGTGCAGGAACAGATAAAGGAGTGGCTTTCAGTGATTAGACTCAAACAACAGCAACAGAAGAAAGAACAGCATATAGGCCAGAGGAGAAGAAACCTGCACTTGATTCAGGCTGCTCTCCAGGGTAGAATGCACTGACCTCCATATCCACTTGATCTCTCCTGTCTAGATTTGGCCAAACTCCACTGATCTGGGTTGAGACTAGCCCTGGGCCATCCCTGGCGGGATCCCCAAGCCTTCCTGAGATTGGCAACCATCTTGAGTATGTCCTGGAGTAAGCTGGGCAATCCCGGGTCCTCCTTCAAGGGGCCTGCCTCAGGGCAAGCCTGCTTCCTGGAAATCAGGGGTAAAGCCAGTCCCAGGGGTTAGGTGAAATGCATGGTGAAAACCACTTCACTCCTCCAGCATAATGGAGTGAGTTTCAAAAACCTCTAGGAACCTGTTTTGCCAAAGAGAGAACTTTACTGCAAACCCTCTGATATGAAACAGACAGATAATATTTTTTTAATGTTCTACTGAATATGGTAACATTCCAGAATCAGTACAGGGCAGGTAAAAGGTTCGTTTTTCTGCTGTACTAGAAATTAGCCCCAGTTCTGGTTCAGAAACGGTCTACATCATTGTGCCTCTTGTATAACTACTCAATTTCAAGGAAGGAAAGTAGAGTTGGGGGGAAAGCAGGGCTACCCCCCTTCAGACAATGCTCTCCCTTATCAGGGCCGACTGCTGTCTGGTTTCCTGTCTCCAGCTCCGGCCTGACTGCTTAAGATGAGAAACGGGGTCTCAGAAAGGGAAGGGTCAGGCTTGAAAATGAGAATGCTAACCACCATCATAATCCTCTTCCAGCTCACTCCAGGATGAATTCTCACTAGAAGATCACATAGTAGCAAACCAGATACCCATTGTCTTAAGACTCCAGGGATTTTCTTTCTTTATTTTCTTTAAAACTAGAACCAATGACAAATAAAGCACTTCAGAAGGAAACCCCGTTTCCAGAATAATGCAATTCCTAGTATTTAAAGAATGAGGTGGCTTATATTCATTTACTTTTTGTAAACACAACTGGGTGTGAAAACAACATGAAATATTGCCTAAGAAAGCTGTCATTTGGTAGCAAAAATGATTTAAAAACATTAAGTAAAGCGGTGGTGGAAATACAAAGAAACTGAATTAGGAATCATGATTAATATGGCCAAGAGCTGAGACAATGCCTATTTTTTGTGTAATTATAACTATAAGGTAGTATAATTTTCCTCAACTATTTAGCTTAGCATTTAAAAGCCTGCAGAATTTTTTCCCTGATAGAATATATTAGACCCTAATTATCTGTTAACCATTGCCCTCTCCCCAACAAAAAGGGAAGGAAAGAAACTGGGGAAAGCCAAATAAAGATACTGTTTACCAAATCTAGTTGGACTGTTAACAACTTTGGAACTAAAACAAGAATACCTGCTTCAATTAGGATTATTTATGAATTTTAAGTTTAAAGGTTTCTCGTTCTACAAGTCAGCAGAACAGTTTAAGTTGCTTTTCCCAAAGGAGAAAGGAAAAATCTTATTGAGACCTTCCAAAACTCTCAACTTTTTTCATCACTAGCCAACTATTTGATCCTAGAAACTTTTTTAATATCATAGTTTATACTTTACTTTGATACATAAAGAACGTGGTAGGATGTGCCACTTGAAACCAAAGTACTATTATCACCAGTGTTTGGGAGTAGAGAGCTTGATTTGAATTAATTCCATCAGAGACAAAATAGATAATTCCTATAGATTTTTTTTTTAAATCCCCAAATAAGAAGTTTACAAAATTATTTGCCAAAAGTTTTATTTTCCAATCATCTACTTCCATAAAACCTAGTTTTGCAATACCCAAAAGAATACTTAAATAATTTGTTAAGGTAGGTTTTAAATAAACCCAGAAATTCATGAACCCACAACTGACTGAATATTAAAAAGAAAATAATGAAAAATTTGTCACTGTAAAACATACACCAGAGGAACCTTCTCCTTCTGTTTCCAAAACAGGAGATTAAAATTTTCCAAACTATCTATCATTAAATGAATTTGTAATTGCCAATTCTCCTTTGCTTTGAGTTTTTATACTTAAAAAGGTCTGGAAATTAGATCTAAAATACTGTACTGTGAAAATCTTTGCCCTTAAGAAAATTATCCTGGTATTTAAATCTTTGTCCTTAAGCAGAAATAATCCTGAGATTTTCTCAATGTATCTTATGCTTTGCCTCAATGATTTTTCTAAAGATTTCTCCTTCAAAACATAAGCAAGCCTTTCAACTCAGTTCAAGCTGCCAAGCCTGCTGAAGCTTCCCATCCACTGAGGCCGCCTGGGGCCGCCTGTGTTACATGGGAACCAGGGTGGGCCACATCTTTCCGACAGGGCTTGGTCTTCCAAACTATAAGGTGCTAATCCTGATCCGAAATTGACAGTTTCAGGGCAAAATGCCTACCTTAGAACAGACACACTGCCCACCTCAACCCAAGCATTGCAAACAAACAAAAACAATCTCCTTTGGGTTCCTTTGCCAATATGTACACACATTTCTCAAAATCACAATCTGGCAATGAGAAATACAAAAGGTAAAGCATGTATTCACTCATAGGAACACAGTGGAGCAAAGGGTGTCCGTAAAAAAGGTTAACTGACTTCTCATTATGACATAACACAGGCATCTTAAGCAACAGCAAGTGTGTAGAGACATGATAACTCCATGGGTGGGGATAGGGAGTTTAGGGGCAGGGACCACAGCCTGGTCCGGGCTACTGATCTACCAGAAAACAGCCTGAAACAGGAAAAGAGCACACATATGCCACTTGGAATGTATGACGCAAACCCCAGCCTTGAAACAAAGAACAGGAAACAGCTCTTGCTGGCTGTGCTGGAGAGAAAGCACAGAGAAACATTTAGCCGGCCCTCCCTGACCCTGTATTCATGAGCAGCTGGAGTTTTTTAAGACAACAACAGGGGGGTGGAGGTGTTTGTTCTATGGGTGTGAATAATAACACCAGCCTTAGACAGGGGACCTGCCCTATTTACAAATAAGAGCTGCCACATCCAGTAAACATCATAAGTGAAATGCGATTTGATCATATCCACGCAGCAGAGACCTTCCTAGTGAACACCAGCCTCCCTCCTTTTGTCCCTTTCTGGCCCATCCCAAAGGCTAGCCCCCAGTTCTGATCAAATTCTGGGTTGGGGAAGGATTACAGTTCAGCCTCTACATCATGAGGAAAAGGAAGACAGAATACTGCTGCGACGAATTCAGATTATAGTGGGGTCACCCCACATCACTAAAATTGAGCCAATTCTAAGCGTTCTTGAGTCATACAACTAAATTCCAAGACAGACTGTGGGGCACCCAGGGTAACCCAAAATGCTCATTGTCTTTTTCAAATGCGGCTGCAGACATTTTTGGACAGAGCTGCTCATGGGTTCTACATATGCACACATCTATAGAAATTCACCTTTTGAGAATATGATTCTGTTCCTGATATTTCATTTAATCCAAAATTGTTATACAGTCTGTAGACCAATCTTTACCAATCTTTACCACGTATTCTAAAATGTCTATTTTCCCCTTGAGCATCATTAGGGTAGTAAAGTCCACTCACAGTCCCTTTCCCATTATCTCTTTACTTTGTTAGCCAGGACTGCTTAACTCAGGTTTACATTACCAGAGATTGAAAAATGTGTGTGTAGACATAACTACAGGTTAAAAAAAAAAAAAAGAAAGAAAAAAAGGGCATCACTGTGACCATAGCAACAAGATTGGGTTTTAATTTAGAAACTTTGCAGTGAAGAAAACAATAGCTTTCTCTAAAGCTCTGTTGTTTTATATCTGACAAGTTTTGTGGTCTAAGCAGCTACTTTTCTTTGTTATTCTCATGTTGAGATTTTTATACTTGCATTCTCCTTCATGCTAGCCAAATGTTCCCTACAGTCTCTCTTCAATTTACCAATAGTACATTAGGTTGTTTTTTTTTTCCCCTCTAATAGTTCTGCAGCAAGTCCCACTGAGTGCAGAAATGAAGAAATCGGTTTCTCCAGAGAGTTCAAATTAATCAAACATCTTACTTCAGGTTTCTATTAAGGGCCTAAGGTCAACTAACAGACCTCATGTTCCAACCCAGAAGAAATCATTTGTGGAAACTTCCTTTTAACAATACTAACTTGAAACATTTTGGAGATGTTAACACTTTCAGATTTTTTTTCCTCTAAAAGCCAGTCTTCCCTAGGTGAGGCAGGTGATCATCCACAGGGATTTCTCTTTATAAAAGTACTCCCCAAACTCAAAGAAAACACTCAGAAAAGGACAGCACAAAACTGTGGAAAAACCTCTAACGAACTGGTCCACCCCCATTGATTTGGCTTAACAATTACAGATCCTAAATCTCAATTAAGTCAGAATACCACTTCATACTTTTCCCATAAGCTAGATTCTTGTGAGAATATAACATATTTAAAGTGATTAGAAAAAAAAAAAAAAAACTCGGTAGTTCAGTGTAAAAATGTTGATTTTAGTGAAATACAAGGTGAGCAATTTCCAATTTCCGTTTAATTTATTAAAAATAAAAATATGAAGTCCCATTCGCACTCTTCATCTAGTATTATTGTGCCCTGCCATAAAAAAAATAAGGCAGAAAAGCGTTTCTTCCTGTTATCTGCTCCCAAAATGGTTATGACAATTCCAGGTTTTATCAGCCATCTCTAAGAAAGCCACTGAAATGTTAGCAGGTCCCAGGGGTCCTGGTCCAGGGATCAGTCCCTGGGTCCCTCCTGGGCTCGGCTGCAGGCAGTAGCCTAAGGCGCCCTCCGCCTCCAGGCACGCTGCAATCCTTGCCCCAGGCACTGCGGCAGGTTCTCTGCATGCCCCCAGGAGGACATGCTCCGACCCCGGCCAGCTCTTCTCTCCTGCCCCCGAGGATCCGGACGCCTTGTCAGCTCCTGGGCTCCAGGACCGAGAGTGGGATGCTGCCTTCAGTCCCAACTGCCCCAAGTTTCTTCCCAGAAGGCCCGGAAGGCTGCTCCAAGTTTGCAGTGCCGGGCGAGAGGCCGCGCGCCCGGTCCCGGGAGGGGGGCGGCGGGGGGCGCGGGCAGAGGGCGGGGAGGGGAAGGACGCCGGAGCCCGGGCGGAGGGGGGATCGGGAGGGGGAGGAGCAGGAGCGCGCGGCCTCGGCGCTACCTTTCTCCAAACAACGCTGCCACACGCGGAGAGCACCGAGATTCCTGGGCTTTGGAGGGAATCGCGAGCGGGCGGGCGGAGGCCGGGGACCACACAGGTGAGCCCCCGCCCGCCCCTCCCCGGGCCGCCGGCCTCCCCCGCCCCGGACCCCCGCACCCCCGGGCCGGCACGGCGTGGCTCCCCCGTCCCACACTTCCAGTCGCGAGCCCGGGCGCCCCCTCCCGCTCGCCCCCTCTCCGCCCCCACCCCCGACTGCGAAGAGCCGCCGCACTTTCCCAAGCCCCGGGCGCCCCCCCGCTGCACCCCAGCCCGTGCCCTGCACCCCCCATGAGAAAAAACGAAACCAGACGAGCCGAACGGGGGGCGAGCGACTTACTTTGCGAGGCGCGGCGCGGAGCGCTGCCCACCAGCAGTCCACAGTCCAGGCCCAGATCCGGGCCGCCCTAGCCCCGCGGGCGCGGCGGTGTCAGCGCTCCAGGCCGGGCGGCGGCCGCGGGGGACGGGGCCGGGGCCGGGGCCGGGGCCGGGCGCGTGCGGCGGGCGCGGCTGGGCTCGGCGGGCGCTCCGGCTGGGGCCCGGCTCCGCGCGGCTCCGCTCCTGGCTCCCCTCTGGCTCCTGGCACCAACTCCGGGCAGTCACATGACGCCGGCGCCGCTCGCTCTGCGAGCCTCCCGGGGCTGGCGGGGTAAGTAGAGGCTGGGACCCGGGGTGGGAGGGTCAGGGAGGGGAGAGGGAGTCGCCGCGGCCGCCCGGGCTG
>CAUYQG010060225.1:0-47377 GCA_963574415.1 Tarsius wallacei | reverse complement strand
GGTTGCACTAGTTTACACTCCCACCAACAGTGTAGGAGTGTTCCCTTTTCGCCACACCCTCTCCAGCAATTATTATTTTTTGAGTTATTGATAATTGCCATTCTGACTGGAGTTAGGTGGTATCTCAGAGTGGTTTTGATTTGTTTATTTTTTAAAAAAAAAAAAAAAAAAAAAGAAAATATACTTATTAGTCAAGTTATTGTTTTCTAAAAGAATTAGACTGAATCAACTTCAACATTATTTCATTATTATTCTATATGTTTTGCTAAATCAGTATAAAACACTCAACATAATGGCAACATTGTATTGCAAATATTTCTGAATTTCTAATAAGCTCTCTTGTTTAGAAGACAGACAGAAGAGCAAATGGAAGATGCTAGCTGGATACTAAGTATTAGTGGTGAAACAGAAAACAGAAAAGATCACTAAAGTCAGGATCTGAAAAATACTAAGAATGAGGGGAAAGACCATGGAGTAGAGTATAATCAGGAGATGAGCGTGCTGGTAACTAACTTTTTAATGCATTTTTTTAGATTTCAATATTAGCCAAAATGTTCCCTTAACATTATTGATCAACATAAAGTTTTTGTGTCCTCATACAGTATGGGTAGAGGTAGATGAAGCTAATTTTCTCTGAACAAATTTACTCAGCCTTAGATTACTGCATTCAGATAGAGTAATGGCTTTGGGTGGTAACCAGATCAATAACATAAGACACTTCTATTGAGCTGTCTCATTACCAGTTTGACTGACTTTTGACAATTATTGTTTGCTACTTGGCTTGTGTTCACTTCCTTCACAGGAAGAACTCATCCCCATATCTATTATGTGAAAACATAAAAACTTGTTTACAGTTGAAGGTATATGAAAAACAACTTCAGCCTTGAAGACAGCCTCCTAAGTATACAGTGCATGGATTAGTACACAGTGAAATGAGTACACACTCTTTTATATCTTGACTTTGTCTAATGCTCCAGAAGGGCAGAGCTGGTCCCATGCATCATGATAATAAAATGTCTAATTATTTTGAAATTTCTTTTAAATAAGTGTTGAGGGTTTTAATTATTGTTTTCATTTGTTTATTTAGTCTTCATTGGATATTTAAATTGTTCAAAAATTGTTTGAGAATTCCCCCACCCCCCCAAAAAAATTTTTATAAAGAATGCAAGCAACATAAGTCAACTTTGGGTGCTTACCAAGGAAATAAAAAACAAAAGAAAAACAGTATTTTTAGAAAGGCAACTCAAGGAATTCGAGGAAAAACCAAAGAATTAAGAGGCTTGAAAGAGACAGAATAAGAGGCTACTCTAATAAGCCAGGCAGAAAATGATGATGCATCAGCCCCAACTCCATTGAGGCTTTTGACTCTGAGCTCCAAAATGAGCATCTAGTGTGAAATCAACCCAGTGTTTGCTATTAATTATGTGGTCATCACTTGGCTACAGGAATGTGGGGACAGTTGATTGACAATTTCACAAGACAGTTTTTGGGGACTATTGTATACATCTCAAGATAAACACTAAATCTTGATACCAAAGGGTAACTAGTAAAGGGGAATGATAAATGTGTAGGACAAAATGTGATAAAATAGACTTTCTTCCTATATCTGTAATGCACATTTGAAAAAAATGGAAGAATTATTGGCAATATAAATGTTCTCATTGAAGAAGCTCTGTTACAATTTTGAAATAATTGTTTTCTTTTTTTTTACCTTTAACAAGATTCTCAAAAGAAGCTCTAACAACTTTAAATATGTGTAAAAGATTTTCCAAACTACTTGTTTTCTAAAAAGATAGGAAATGCGATTTTCCAAGATTTCCATCAGTGACATGGATCTGTACAAGTCAGATTTCAATCTTCAGGCAATCCAATTAGCTCTGTCCTATCCCATGAATTGAAACATAAGGAATGAGTAGGGAGAAATGTGTCACCACTACCAGGAAGCTCCACAATGTATGAGCACTCAATCCAATAATACAGGGTTAAGAGAAACATTTTTACATGGTAGAAATGGCTTTTGCTCCTTTTTGCTTAACAATTTGAAAAAAAGAAATGCAATTTCTTTTCTTTCTTCTTTTTTTTTTTTTTTTACAATCCCAGAATTCCTCCAAGCAAACTGTGGGTTTTTGATAATGAGAGTAAACAAACTCTCTTTGAAATGTAGAAATGACAGAAGACAGACCTTGTTCTTGTGTTCTTCCCTGCAGGGACAGGGGGTTTAATAAGGTGGCTGAACATTCTGTGCTGAAGCCCAGGAGAACCGATACTTGATACTCGTTGAGAAAGAACAATGACAGGGACCCACTGCATGCTGGGATAGGGATGAGAATCTCCTGGCGGTGCTTGCTGTGCAGTCTAATAAAAACTCTTTTCAAAAACTGTGTGGGAGAGCATTGTAGAAAGAAAAGTTTGTAATAAAACTAACTTTATAGAGCCTGCCATTAGTTGTTCAGTTGGAAAATTGATAACTGTAGGAAAGAGGAATATTTAACATACATATTCACTTTTCTGAGTTGTGAATAACTAAAAGGATATAAATAAAGGATAGAACTGAAATGCACGCACTTAGGTAAGGGCTAATATTCTGTTATGAAACAAACTTCAATGAATAGGCTAACACAGAGGAAGAGGATTGAAGACCATTGGACTTTAAATCCCGCCCACCCCCCCCCCCCCCCGCCCCAGCTTCTGCTTGACCATTTAGTCACTTTTTTGTCCTTTATTTTCCTTGAACAAGTCAATCCCCAAACAGTAAACATTACATCCCTATGGGCCTTTACTGAAGCGGTTTCCTCTGCCTAAACCATCCCCTTCCAAACCAGTTGCCTGGCAAACACTCCTCTCAGTGAAATTTCTCTAGTATGTTACCTTCTCTCTTTCTCTACCCCATGTAGTATTCTTGTCATCAATGTATAAGTCCATAGCAACACATTTAATTTTGTTGCTGTTATGACATGAGAGATTATATACTCCTTCAAGGTAGCTACAGGTATTAAAAATGAGGAAGGTGAAATAAAAATTATTGGGCATCTCTCCCAGTCCAGGTGCTGGTCAGAGTTTATAACAGAGTCCCATGGAAATATGAAAATATTAAATACTAAATAAACACTTGTTGTTGTACCAAAATTCTGATATCTCATTTGTAAATCTACTTGCCCTTTCAAATTAAATTTTGCTGTAAATCTCACTTCTCAAGAGAGCCTTTTATCCTATCCTGTATTATATTAGAGACAAACTGTCATGACAATCTAGTGGAGAAACATGTATTCTCTAATTCTTTAAGGTTAGTTTAGCTGCAAGTTTACGACAGATTCTAAAATGCATTCATTGTTAACAGTAAGTTTAAGATTGTCACTTTATTAATTTTCTTGTTGTCAGTGCTGTTGAAATTGTTACTGCAAGACCTAATGTAATTATGTTTTAAATTGAAACTTAAATTAATTTTGTCCATAGATTAAAGTGACTGTTTTATGAATTCAACACATGAGGTAGGTTTTTGTATATATTTTTTTAACGTGTGTGTAAGAAAGATTAAGATTAAAATAGAGAGACAACTGATACATGATTTGAACCAGAAAATTAAAGAAAAGTTGATTCTATTGAGTTGGGAGTATTTTCCCCCTAATTATTAGAGGCTATCTTAGGAAAGAAACAATAAAACAGTAAGTTGCAGATGAAGTATATTTTCTACAGGGCAGGAATATTACCTGGTTCAAGTTCACTTTGCTTTAGGTTTTGTAGCATTTGAGAGCTAAGTTCAGTAGAGAGGGGATCAAGGGTGAGGCTAACTGTCTTATTTTTATTTTCCCCAAAGTGAATAAGATAAATCTGGGAGTAAGATAAAGTTTCATTATAGCTTTAAGGAGAAGGATAGAGTTTTCTGCCAGGAAGTGGGCAGACATTAACTGCCTGCTATTCATTTTTCTCTTCTTCCCTCTTTCCTTTCTTCTTTCCATTCTCATTCTCTCCCCAAACATTTATAGAATACCTAAATATTCCTATTTTCTAATGACTAGAAGCATAATTGGAAAGCAGATATACCTAGGTTTAAATCCTAGCTTTATATTTTCATGTTAGAAATGTATGAGTCACTTACCTTCATCAAGCTTCCATTTTCTTGTTACAAAACAATAGTAAAACCAGGTTTTTTCTTCACTAAGTGGCTCTTTTGAGAAATAAGTGAGATATCTAGTGCATGCAAGTGTTTATATGGTACCCATAATAGAACAAATGATCTATAAACATTAACTGCTATACTAATTATTATAATAATTATTATTACTCTAATAATAATGTGCATATAGTAACAGTGTTAATATTAATTCTTTGCTTATCACTTCTATGATTCATTTATTCAACAAATATCTATTGAGTGCCTACTGGTGTCAGTTCCTGTTCTAGATCCTAGAGATGAACAAGATACACTCAGATCTTGCCTATGCAATTGGGTGAATGAAAGAGAGAAAATAAATATCCATATGATTTTGTGTATATATCAGCAAACAACAAACACAATGTTCTTTTACTTGTGATACTTACATTATACTGGGGGACCCAGATGTCTTGAAATAGGGTGAATGATGGTGAGATGGCTTGATAGTATCCTCAAGATAATGCCAATAGACCTTGCTAATTACTTGGCTACAGAGGTTGAGAAAGATTCTAGTGACTCACAGGATTTTGTTTTGAACAACGAATTGGATGATGATGTTTGTTACTGAAGTGTGAAGAACAGGTCTGAAGAATGTGACAGGGATCAGGAGTCCTATTTTGGACTTGTGAGGCTTGAAATGCCTACAACATAGCCAAGTGAAGCAGCTGGGCAGGCAGTTGGAAGTATAAATCTAGAGCTAAGATCCACAATAGGGATCTAAATTTGAGATCTGTGAATGTATAAATGGCACAAAGTTCTGCAAGATGGCCTACAATCACTTCAGCAGAAAAGATGCCCAGAGACTGAGCCAACTGACTATTTTGAAGTCTAGAATTGATGACAGATCTAGTAAGATTAATTAAGGAGGGCCCAAAGAGGTAAAAAGAAAACTAGGAATTAGGATACCCCAGGGGCCATGTAAAAAAGTACTTAAAGAAGCAAGGAAGATGAACTAAAGGTCAAGTAAAATGAGACCTGAGAACTGATCATTATGTTGTGCATCATGGAACTTATTTATGGCTTTTAAAAGATAATTTTAAGTGGAATGGCAAGGCCAAAATATGTATAACATAATAGGAGACTATCCTAATAGGAGTAATAAGAGAAATGGAGCCGTCAGAGGTTTGAGGAGTCTATGAATGCAATTTGTGGCCCTAATTTTTTTCCATGTCTATCTCTCATTCTCCTTCTCCCAGTCATGTTCCCATCTACTAATTCTTTCTACTCCTTTTACCCCTATTATTCTTCTTCCTCATCCAAACTTTTGCTGTTCTGGACTACATTGTACTAAGGATACAAATATGAAATGACCCAGGTTCATCTCTCACAGACCTTATTGTATAGAGCCAGATCATGTGAATAGTGTAACAATATATCCTGTTCTCAGATGGGCTCACAGAAGCGTCAGAAGGGGTAGCTAGACAGGTTCCCCCAAATCATTGCCAGGGTATTTGTCTCAGAATTCTGAGGAATACTAGCTTCCTGTCCTAATTAAACGGAAATGTAAAAGAATTTTGTTCAAAAGCTATAACCAGAAGCTGTGCCTGTCTCTTGAAGAAAACATATACACAACTCAAAAGAGAGACTTTTATTTATTCATTCACCAAGTATTTAGTGTGTCTGTGCTCAACATTGTTAGAGGTTTTGAGTAATCAGTGGTGAATGGTCTATATCCTCATGAAGTTTATATTAATAGCAGATGACACTAAACAAAAGTGAATAAAGCAGATTAAGAGGAGAAAGTAGAAGAGGTGTATGTTGGATGTTATTTTAGACAGGATGGTTGGAAAGGCCTTCTTGAGGAGGGAGTATCTGAACAGATACATGGAAAAAGTGATGAATTGAGCAATGTGAAGGTTTGGGAGAAATTATTCTAGGAAGAAGGAATAGCAAAGTTCAAAGAGTTTGCTGTTAGAATGTCTTGTTATTTTCAAAGGAAGAATCTCATTATGGGGAATGATTTACTTGAAGTCATGCCTATGCCATTCTTTAACAAAATTCCTTTGATCCTTTTTAAGATGTTTATAAAGTCTGTGAAACCAAATGCTAATTCCTGAAGTACCAGTCTAGCCTCTCTTACAGTGCTCAAGTCATCTTGACATCTTGGCAATCAGAGGACATTTTTTAGCTCCTGTGATAAATATTTATGTGGTCATCTCACAGATTATCTCATTCTATTGCTTCAGTATTTACCAAAAATTAAAATCACAATTTAAAGTCAAAATTAGCCTCTTTATAGTTCTGGAAACTTGCAGTGGTGAAGGAACAAAGAACGCCATTACTTTTTCTCAAGGCCTCATTTCTTCAAAATTATCACTCATACCCCAAACCATCTGTCTCACATGACATCCTAACTCTGTCTGCATCATCATCATTAGCTAGGAATCACATTTTCACCTTCCCGTTCAAGTCCAATTAATTGCTAGACCATCTCCTCTTCTTTCCATTGATGTTGCCATAAGCACCAGACAGAAGTAGTGGTTGTAAATAACAAAAAAAATCCACTAATTTATATATAAAGAAATGTGTCGGAAATAACAAAAGGGAAGTAGCTGTGAAAATAGGACTGCTATTCAATCCCACTACTAGGTATCTATTCAAAGGAAAATACAACATTATATAAAAAAGGTCTGTACTCATACAAGGGGGAACCCCAAAAAACCCAGAATTTATTTAGAAAAAAATATGTATTTATTCTTATGTGTTTAAAGTTCAGTCGCCTACTCTCCATTTGATGCAATACACCTATTGAGACATTTTTTTCTACTGCTAAACACAGTTTTGAGCTCATCAATTTTGATGCCTGTTAGAGCTTCTGCTGTTTGGGGGGTTTTTTGTTTTGTTTTGTTTTGTTTTAACCTCTTCTACATTGGCAAACTGCTTCCCTTTGAGGAATTTTCTCCTCTTAGGAAACAAAAAAAAGTCTCTCGGGGCAAGATCATGTGAATAGGGCGTATAGGGCATGCCGTTTTTAGTCAAAAACTGCTGTCCACTAAGGACGTTGTGGTCAGATGCACTGGTAAATCACCCATTATGAAATGGGCAAACACGTTCAAAGAATTTCCAAAAAAATTTCACTGACACCGAATGCAGTTTCTTACAACAATACTAGCTGGTACACTGATGCCGATAGGTTCCTAGAACACTTCCCTAGCAGGAGAAGCCTGCACTATAAGGGGCCTGCCCTCTAAAAAACAATTCCGGCTTTTTGAGGGGTCTCTGCTTGTATGTTCATTGCAACACTATTCACAATAGCAAAGTTAAGGAACTAAACTAAGTGCCCACCAAATGGACTGGATAAATAAAATGTGATATATATATATATTACATATATATATATTATATATATATACCATAGACTACTACAAAGTCATAAAAAAAATGAAATCATTATCAAATAATGAAATCCTTTGCAGCAATGTGGATGGAGCTGACGAACATCATCCTAAGTGAACTAACTCAGAAACAGAAAACCAAACATAGTGTGTTCTCACTTATATGTGGGAGCAGAATGGTCATAAATACGGATATGATAGACTCTGGGGACACTAAAAGGAGGGAGGCAGAGAGGTGAGTTACCTATTAGGTATGTTGTTTACTATCTGAGGAACAGGTTACGCAAAGCCCAATCCCCCCAGTATGCAATATGTACAGGTAACAAATATGCACGTGTACCCACTGAATCTAAAATTAAACAAAAAACGGATCAGGTAGCTTCTGAAAATTCTAAGAGTTACCCACTTCTTGCTGACCCTGCATTTAGAATGGATAAATGTAAGCATTTCTTCAGTACTTATAATGCTTACCTCAGAGGCAGAGACTAGGAGAGAGTCAAACTGGGCCCACTAGTTCCTTTGCCTATCTCCAAGTGATAGCAGTATGATATATGAACGAACTGGAAAAAGAAAAGGAAAGACAAGGAAAAGGAATCTTCTGGAGTTCATATGGCTTCTGTTGTGGAAAGAACAACATCTATATTTATTCCTCATCAGCACACTATACATTTCAGCACAGAGACGGCAGTATGCTACGACAGATGGGAAATGAATCTAGAAAGCCATCCATAACTGATACTCACTTTAGATTTTCATTATCTCTCACTTGAGATACTGTAGTAGCATTTTCCAGGTTTGTTAGTTTCTATGCCTCCCAACTTTCTCATCATCCTCAAACTCTTCTTTCTGCTTAAGTACCCTGTGACACATCCCACTGACTTTTCTTGCTTAGACACCTTCGGTGATTCCAGAATTAAGTGTGTCGTACAGAGCAGTCATAGATTAGATTTGCTCATAGAAGGCCAATTTCTGGCTTCCTATTAGTATTCTACAAGATAAGGGAAGAAAAAAATTAAACTTCAGAGTAATTTAGAATCAAATGTTTTATCTCCTGCTGTCCATTCACTTTGCTGTTTGAAAATATAAATATATTTTATGTATATATTTGGGATCAGGTTTCGTTAGAGTGCTTGGTTCAAATTTCTATATGGTTTTCACCTTTCTACTGAAGGAGAAGAAATTCTTCCACTAACGAAATGTAACATTGGTGTTGACATATATATCTAGTATTTTCAATAAAATATGCTTAACTAATTCAGTATCTCTACATTTTGTTAAAATACTCAAACTTACATACTCACTATCATCACATTAAGGGAAAATATTGTTTACCACAAGACTCCTCAGGAGATTTTTTAAAAATTATCTTTTAATCAACACATATTAATGATAAACCGCTTTAAAACCCTATTTAAATGCTTAAAATTTTAGTTGGACCATCTGGCTTTCCAAGTTTATATTCTAATACCAATACTTGTATTACTTGTTTAGCATCGCCAATTAAGTTTTTATTCTCAATTAATTTGTTTAATAATTAGAAACTAAATTCTGCTTTTATGTAAGTTCTCAGGTATTTGGAAATATGTTCTTACTTTAACAACAAAGAGAAAAACTTGACTTTCCTCAACATTAATGTTGTATTTTCTTTATCTTACTATTATACATCATATGTTATTCTGAATGTTCATTGATTCGGTTAAGGGTTATTGTGGTTCCAATTTCAGAATTATAGAAACTGGGACAGAGAGATTTGTATAATTTTATAACAAGTAGTCTCTCCACACTGAGAGCAAAGTACTTGAGTTGGTATTTAAATTATGAAAAGGATCTATCCTTGGATTTAAATTGAAAAATAATTTTTGAATTTATAATAGCTGCATATATGTATTCTCTTCTGTAATCTTATGCATGTAACATTGTAGTATTTTTCAAGACCGAAGAATGATTTACCAAATTTAGTCGATAGACTAAACAATTATTTTGATAATAGCTTTTGATTTTTTTTTAATGTTAGAATATCACCCCCCTCCAAATTAACTATTGAATGAATAATCCAGTAGTTAATAGGAGATGTTCTTTCTGGGAGGTCAAATTGGTACGAACCCTCCCTTTTCTTTCCCCAGTCACTGTCTCACCCAAATGGAGAGATTGTTTTGGTATCATATAGGTTAAGTTTTATTCCAAGACAGCCTGAAGTGTCAGTGACAAACCTGGGACTCTAGCCCAGAAATGTGGACTTGCAGTCTGCTGTTCTAACCACTAGACCATGTACACCAAATCCCTGCATTTTCTAAGCCAATTCCAGGGCAGCTGCTTATTAACAAACAGATGTCAGTTGATGGCACTGACATCCATCAGAGAAAACTATTCTGCTTGAATCAGTCCCTGGGCTGTGCAGAAGTCCCCACTGTAAGACTTGTCCCAGGATTCCTGCCTACTGCTTTATTAATAATAAATGCCCTTGTTGCCTTGGCATTTATCTGACGTTAGGACATGAATAAAATTTGCCTATTTGTGTTTAAATAAAATGTCTTGTAAATCATGACAACTTTGTATTTTATTACATTTCAGTTGTTATGAAATAAGGTAAACTTTGCCCAGCTGAATCGGATGGAAGATCATTATGCCATGAAGTAATAAAGATAGAATATTATTTTAATAACAGACAACATGTCTTTTAGCATTTTAATATTCACTGTTCAACTGATAATGGAACCTTAAGAAAGTGATTTTGTTTGCTATCAATCAAATATTTCCTCATCAGCACTCTAAGCAAAAATACTATGGCAGCTTGTCTTGTTTTTGTTATTGCCCAAATAAGAAACACCATCCCTAATAAGTGTAATTTGCATTAGCCCCATGCAGTAAGCATTCCATTCGTAAGCTTGTTAGTTTTTTATGCAGCCTGAGACACACTGCCCTAATCAGCATGTTGTGATGATAACCTCACATTTCCTAGCTCTATTTTATTTTTATTTATTTATTTATTTATTTATTTATTTATTTGAGTTGGAGTCTCACTCTGTCGCCCAGACTGGAGTGCAGTGGTCGCTCCTGGCCACCACAGCCTCGACCTGCTAGGCTCTGTGATCCTTCCACCTCAGCCTTCCAAGTAGCTGGAACTAGAGGTGTGCGCTACCACGCCTGGCTGGTTTTTTATTTATTGTAGAGATGAGGTCTCGCTAAGTTGCCCAGGCGAGTCTCGAACCCGCAGGCTCAGGCAATCCACTCACCTCAGCCTTCCCAAGCGTGGGATTACAGGCTGAGCCACTGAGCCCGGCTTCTATTTTATTGATCAATGTGGGTTTCTACACATACCTCCATATACCTTAGTAGAGTGCCATTTTGTTGTTAGTTACGGATCCTTTGGTTGCCAGATCGCAGAGATTGATTTTTCTTTGCTTAAGGGAAATATTGAATTTGTTGAAAAGACACTGGCCTGTGTCATGGTGTTCAAGGCAGACTAGAATAAGTAATCCTCTGAAAGGCAATATCAAAACTCATCTCCTTTTAGCAGTGGGTCCTTAGGAATCTTCTGTCTGGATTGCAATCATTAAAATGGCTCCACTCCAATGACTCCAAGAGTTAGTCTCATTTAAAAAAAAATTCCTGAGAGAATCTGGCCCAATTAAAGTCTGAGACTCACTCTTAGTAAAGATTATAGTGGCAGTTCTGAGAAAAGGGGGATCATTGTGCATTAAGTAGTCTACCCAAGAACCTCCTCCTGTATTCCAACCCTTTAGCTTCTTAGCATATACAAGCACTGCCTTTTCATATAAAACACTTAACACAGTGCCTGGTACTCCATAAATGTGCAATTACTTTTCCCTATAGTTTTGGTGATTGTTATATATTTTCCATTGTTATGGTTATTCATTACTGCTATGGACTGAATTCTGACCACCAAAATTCATATAGAAGTCCTTGCCCCCAAATGGTGGTATTTGGAGATGAAGATTTGGGGACATAATTAAGTTTAAATGAGGCCATCAGGATAGGACCTTGTAAGAAGGAACAAGAGACAGTTCTCAGTCTTCATACCATGTTAAGATACAGCAGGAGGGTGTAGTCTACAAACCAAGAAGAGGGTCCACATCAGACACTGAACATGCCAGCACCTTGATCTTGGACTCTGCAGCCTCCAGAACCACGAGAAATAAATTTTTGTAGTTTAAGCCATTCAATGTATGATATTTTGTTATTGTAACCTGAGCTAATTAAGAAAATAACTTACATATATATTCCTGTTAACATGATACAAATATCCCATACAACATTAAAGTTTTAGCTGCTATTTTCCAATGGAAGAAAATACATAGCTATACCCAGAGACTACATTCAGAAGTGACGTTGTTGAGTAACGACCAAGTCTAAGTCCTAGGGTAATTCCAACACTCCATGAAAGGATTTCATCTTGTTTTGATGTTCATCACATAGTAGACAAATTTCCAATTTAATTAGCTCTATATTATCCATATAGAATAAAAAGAAGATAAAAGGAGACCCGAATGAAAAACTATTTGCATTCCTATATCTGTATGCATATGCGCACACACTTTTTGGTCTAAATGTATATATGCATTCAGAGGCTTTATACACTATTTATAAAGTCAAACTTGTATTTAGCCTCTCCTACCTGACCCCTTCTATGTTTTCTTTGTCTTTAATTAATATTTCAGCTGGTTTAATATCTTTGCCTGGAGTTTTCCTCCATCAGAGCTTTCCTTCCTGAAAGAGTCCTGTCTGAATAGGAGAGTGGTGTTTTCTGCAACCCTTCCTATCTGGGGATGGAAGGAAAGGAATACCAAAAGTTTCCTCCTAACTTTCATCCTATACAACCAGTTATTCATTTTGTAGAAATTCATTTTTCTACAAAAGAATAAAGGTTAGTCACTCAGTCAAAATTATGGCTTTTCCTATTTGCCCAGCTTATCCCTAGTGCTATAAGGAGCTGAGGTAGACAGGTGCATCCCCAGCTTTAATTCTGAGGTGCCTTCTGGGACTCACATTAGTCTTCAAACTTCAAGACCATCCAGAAAACACAAAAAATTGGATAGATGTGAGATAGTGGGAAGCACTGTGAAAATTATGTTATTAAATGATATATACAAGAGTAATTTTGTCTTGGCTTTGAAAATGGGACAAGAAAGTAGCAGATAGTGATGAATGTAGGTGGAATTCCAGGTAAAACTATGAGTTAGCTTCATCTTATGTATGCTTTTTTAGGGATAAGGGCTCTCTGTCATTCTTCCTCTTACAGATGAATATCCATACACAAGCATGTTCGACAAGGTTTGGGGGACAATGGTTAGATCATTTTGACAAAGAATAGACTAGAAACATTCTTTTGACAGTGATTAAGCAATTGTGCCAGTTTAATCTGAACATTGAAGATCTAAATATGAAGAGGTCATAATATCTCCCTGAAGGATCTCAGAGTCTGGTAGGGAGACAAACTTTTTTTTTTTTTTTTTAATTGAGTTGGAGTCTCACTCCGTCGCCCAGACTGGAGTGCAGTGGCCGCTCCCGGCCACCGCAGCCTCGACCTGCTGGGCTCCGGCGATCCTTCCGCCTCAGCCTTCCAAGTAGCTGGAATTACAGGCGTGCGCTACCATGCCTGGCTAATTTTTTTTTTTATTTATTGTAGAGATGAGGTCTCGCCAAGTTGCCCAGGCGGGTCTCGAACCCTTGGGCTCAGGCAATCCACTCACCTCAGCCTCCCAAGGCGCAGGATTACAGGCTGAGCCACCGAGCTCGGCTAAAGAGCCAAACATTTTTAAACACCTGTTGAAATATTAAAAATAGAGGTATGTATAGGACAATGGTTCTCAAACTTTAATCTGCATCATAATCACTTATCAGACTTGTTAAAACACAGACTTCTGGGCCCTATCCCTAGAGTTTCTTTCTCAGTAGGTCTGAAGGGGAGCCTGATAACTTGTATTTCTTACTCATTCCCAGGTGCTACTGAAGCTGATGGTCTGGGGAACCACACTTTGAGAACCAATGATATAGAAACCTGAAAAGACACGATGGAGGCATGTTCTCTTCGCCCAGGGAAGGATTAGGGAAGTGAATCAGTTATTAGGATTCTTAGTAATAAAAAACCAGATTTTAGCTATTTAAGTAGCAACAGAGTACATTAAATGAATACTGGGTGGTTCATAGGAAAATCACGGAGGCCAGCTTTTTAGGATCAATGCACCAATCACGCCATGCATGTGGCCTGGTAAGTAACTATCTACTAAGACCTAAGCAAGAAATACTTGCTACAGTTTCAGAGCTGCCAGAAACATAACTGCTGGAGTTGTGATTGTGCCAATGTTGATACCACTTCTTAGAATGACTATTTTCCCTGAATTCCAGATTGTTTTTTCCCACTCTTGGATTCTGTGTGGAGTCTTCTTCCATAAACTGTTTTAATTTTGGAGCAAATTGTCATAGGGTGATTTTGGTGGGTGGATCCTTGTCATATACATTACATATGAAGGAAGCTGGAAAAGTGATACTAACAAGACTTGACATATCCCCATACATTGCAAGATTATTCAAAAGAGACTGAACATACAGAAAACATGTCTATTTTGGTGAACTCTTACAGATATTTGGAAGTTTCCATTCAGAAGAGAAAAGGGTGAGCATAGACTGTTTGCTAGACTGGGAGAAGATATGAGAAAAAGGTTGAGTTACAAAGGAAATTTTTGATGAGAACTGCATGGTCCCATAGGACCTGGCTTTAACTTCCTTTTCCAGCCTCAGCTTGCCTTTCATTTTCTTCTGGTTCTTCAACTCCAGATATGATGGCCATCTTTCAAAGCATCTTACATGCAGATGTGTGTTAGATACGTAGACACATGTATTATATACAGACTACTTACCATACCCAGAGATCTTATCCTCCCATCTATTTTTTAATTGCTGTTAATGCTCAGCTCTTAGCTCAATTGTTGCTGCTTCTTGTAGACTTTCCCTGACCTCTCTCACTGCCATAACAGAGTACTGCAGATTGCATGTCTTATACAACAGAAATGTATGATCTCATAGTCCTAAAGGTATCAGCAGGGTTGATTTCTTCTGAGGACTGAGAGGAGAACCTGTTCCAGGCCTCTATGCTTGGCTTGTAGTTGGCTATCTGCTCCCTGTGTTTCTTCACATCATCTTTGCTCTATGCATGTCTGTCTTTGTGTTCAAATTTCCCTCTTTTTATAAGGATATTAGTTATATTGGCTTAGGGCCCAACCTAATAACATTAACTTAATTGCCTCTCTGTTAAGATGCTATCTCCAAATTAGATCTCATTCTGAGGAGCTGAGGATTAGGACTCTAATATATCTTTACTTGGGGAACACAAACTGACAACAATAGATTTGACTGTACCATATATTTCCACCTTCAGAATATACTATAGTTGTAACTTTATTCTTATTTATGTAGTGATGTCTCTCTGAATAAATAAATATGGGGGATATCTATCCCCTCATTAGATCATATTCCTATTAGGAAAGGTCAGCACTTTAAAAGTTACACTGTGAGTGTGTTAAATAAACAAAAGGTAACAGCACTGCATATCAGGCTAAGTTGTTTGGTCTTTGTCATGTGGGTCAGAAAACATAGAATCATGATTTAATGAGAACTCTGATTTGGTAAGTGGGAACATCAACTCCTTTCTAAACATCAGCACCAAGTAAATGCCAAGTGCATCACATGTTGTTGGGTAAGGGTTATGTGCAGTCAGGAAAGCTTCACAGTTTAAAGCATTCTCTCTACAGCTTCCCTTAGGAAAATAATACACCAGCAGTGAAATGAAAACAGCATGCAGTTTCCCAGTGTACTTATTCCCTGGCTGCAGAAGTAGATTTAGAATACATTCTCACTAGAAATATGTGTGTCTTTCAGCACTTATGTGGGAAAAGGACTTCCATGCTGGTATTTGAAATTGTCAGTGTGCTCCATTTCCATGTACATTCTTTTAGCACAGGATTTTCAAAATAATACAATGTCAGTAAGACAAGAGTTGTTAAACACTCAACGGATTTGCCACAGGAATACATCAGATGCCCTCTGGGGTTTTAAATGGTAGATCTCTACTTTTATTTTAAATAACAAATTTGAAAGCTAACTCTGAGGAGGGAAATTGGCAAAGTATTGTAGTAAATTCTTAAATTCTTAAAATTGTTAAATAAAATAGCTGGATCCACCTTATTCTAGCTTTAAAATGTTAGCAGTAGTACCTCGAAAGATAAGGAAGTGAACTAGATACTTTTTCAGCCTTGTATCTATGACATGGTGGCCTTAATTTAAAGAGGTGGATTAGTCTATTGGCAGAAATTTCCCAAACAATGGTCACATTTTTTTTTGTAATTCATAGACCTGGAATATCCAGGAAAGTGAATACTTTGTCTTTCACCATATGTTTTCATAGAACGTTATATATTTATGCCAAAATGAAATCATTGAGCATTGGTTATAAACAATTTCTGATGTTGTATTTTGGGAAAGAACAACAAGTTTTGGGCATTTGGTAGCAGAATAATTAACGTTTGAAGTTCTACTTGAAAACTGATACTTCCTTTGAAAGATCACATCCAGTGGTAATATGAGACTGAAGTTTTTTAAAAAAATGATATTAGATGTACTGAGTCTCTAATAGGTATAGCTACTATGCTATATATCAGTCCCATCTTTAAAAAATTGTTTGCCAAGAGAGTATAAATAGATACATATCTATCCTGTCATAATAATGATAACATACACATAAATCATTGTGTGTGTGTTTGTGTGCATCCTCAGAACAGGCTTATTGGGTAACTACTATTAATCTCCCCGCCTTTCAGATAAGGAATTGAGGTACTGGAACTTGTCCAAGGTCCCCAAGCTATGAGGTATCAGAGCCAGTATTTTAACACTGGCAGTTAGTTTGACTTCATAGTTCATGTCTTCATCACTATTCTCTTTAAAAGTGTGAATAAGTTTCTTAAGAATAATTAATTCTACATATATGCATACATGTGTATGCATGTGTTTGTGTATGTATATATGTATGTATGTATATATATATATATATATATACTAATAACTACATTCAAATTAATCACAAAGTTCTCTTGTCCTTATAACTTGCAATCTTGGATTTCATCACTTCATTTCTGCTGCCTCTCCCCTGGTCCATATCAATGTAATGTCTCACCTAGAAAAAGCTTGCCAGCTGCTCTTCCTGTCCCTCCCCTACTTCAACTCATCCCCCTATGGTGGTCTTAATGGTTTTATAAGATGCATTTCATTTAACATACTTTCCTAAACCAAGTGGTCCAATAGTTGGCAACTTCAGATGGGGACCAAGATTCTGACCTGGCCCTGTCTAGTTCAATAGTCTTTCTTAGGCTTCTCTCCATATTGCTTATTTGGGGTCCCACCTGTCCTGTTCTTTTGTATTCCTCAAGTTTACTTTGATGCTCTAAACACATCCTATTTTTTCTGCCTAAAATGCTGTTCCCAATTTTTCCCTGCCTCCTTCCCTATTTGTTTCCCAAGTTAACTCCTACTCATTCCCCAGAGTTGGCTCAAGAAAGCCTGACCTCCTCCATACTGAAAATTTCCTCTTTAATAGATTATTTTAGCAGCCTATACTTTTCTGTGTGGGTTTTATCTCAACTGCCATTAAGGCATTTATTTTGCCTTTGATTGTCTCTGCTCTCTAATATGTAAGTTCACTGGAGTAGGAATTATAGGAATTGTTTTTTCTTTTCTTTTTTTTTTTTTTGAGTTGGAGTCTCACTCTGTCATACAGGTTGGAGGGCAGTGGCACGCTCCTGGCCACCGCAGCCTCAACCTGTTGGGCTCCGGCAATCCTTTAGCCTCAGCCTTCCAAGTAGCTGGAACTACAGGCGAGCGCCACTATGCCCGGCTAATTTTTTGATTTATTGTAGAGATGAGGTCCCGCCAAGTTGCCCAGGCGGGTCTCGAACCCTCGGGCTCAGGCAATCCACTCACCTCAGCCTCCCAAAGGCGCGGGATTACAGGCTGAGCCACGGAGCCCGGTAGAATTGTTTTTTCTTTTGTTTCCCGCATAAAATCACACATTATTGAATTGATGAATTTCTGTTGAATGACCAGAGTAAAAGAAATATTTCTATTGAGGCAGAATAAAGCAACATTGAGAAGGTAGCATTTACTCTGTTTTGAAGGGTAGCTAGCTTCTAAATAAGACTAGGCGTGGGAGTGGGAAAGAAGTCTTTTCAGATAGCAGAAATAGCATTAAAATTTTAGTGATGGAAAAGCATAGGGTTTATAACTGGTGTAGAGTGTAGATTTATTTGAATATAGAGTAAGAGATGGGAAGTATCAGAATATAATTTTGAAAAATTAGGCTCAGGTAAAATTGGAGAGCCAAGAGTCATATTTTTATTCTGTAAAGAAAAGGAAACCACTACAAATTGGTAAAGATGAGAGTGATCTCATAGTGGTTTAGAAATAATTATTTGACAAAGATATACTTAAAGTTGAGTGTTTTCTAATCAACATGTTAGATTTTAATCCCAGCTATCATCTTTACTTGCTATTTGACCTTGGAAATTTTATTTACTCCTTGTATTATTTAGGGAAATACTTTTTATTACAAACAAATTCTGAAGTTTCTGTGGCTCACTACAATAAAAATTTATTTCTAGTTGTTGCCCAGTATGAGAGTCCTTGGTCAGTAGTCCTCGGTCTTTATTCCCCATATCTTGTGATTCTGCAATCACATTAATGTCCCAGAGTGTAATGTTTTTGTCTTGTTTCACAAATGCTTCAGTCCTACTTTGCATGGGTGAAAACTAGTCACATGACTTTGCCTAGAGATAATGTGTGCTGATATCAATCTTGGCTGGGTAGCTGACTCCCAGGACAACTTTACAGTAGATAAAAAGGAGTTTGAATTCTTGACAGTCAACTAATTTTGCTAAAGACTCTAAGCCACATTTGACTTTTCAGGAAAATGAAAATAACAATATAAAATTGCATATAGATTTATAATGAAGAATAATGATATAATATATGAAATGTCTCAACGAAGTATCAAGAACATAAGTGATTTCTTCCTTTCTATTAAGGAGAGAGATCAGGGCACTAACTCCACTGAGAAGAGTAGAAAAAGAGAAAAATGGAGAAAAACCAAGAAAAGTGTGTGTTATACTTGGTTCTAAATTGATGTTTTCAGTTTTGCTTTTGGAACATGTATTTAAACTCTTGACGACTTGAATGGAAATGATAACTTTCCCATATTCAGCTAGAGACAGCTCTGCAATGCAGCCAGCAGCTGCTCCTAGCCCTCCTGTTCTGTGCAAATATCATAGTCCTATATCCATCAACCAAGCACAGAACAGATTTCAAAGGTTGTCATAACTTTATAATCTCTAACAATTTTACATTCTGAGTTATTCATTTATTTGTTAAGATTGGCTGACACTGGTGTCCTGACTCTGTGAAACAAAGATATACTATTGGACTTTGCTTACAGTGCAGAAGAGCTTTTTATATTACTAACAAATATGAAGACAATTTAATGATGACTAACAACTTGAATTTTTTTTTCTTATGGCCCAAGCTGGAGTGCAGTGGCAAACTCACTGCCACGGCAGCATTGACCTGCTGGGCTGAGGCAATCTTTCCGCCTCAGCCTTCCAAGTACCTGGAACAACAGGTGTGCGCCACTATGACCAACTAAATTATTTATTTATTTATTTATTTATTTATTTATTTATTTATTTATTGTAGAAGCGAGATCTCGCCAAGTTGCCTAGGCTGGTCTTGAACCCCTGGGCACAGGCAATCCTCCTCTCTCCTCCACCTTCTAAAGTGTTAGGATTACAGATGTGAGCCACCCTTCTGATCCAACTTGAAATTTAACATTTTGTCAACGAACAACATCAAGAGTAAAGCAAAAATACTTTCAGATAACCCAGCAAAAAACCACCGAAAGTTGAAAAGTTGTCTTCATTATTGGCTAATCTTTATCTATCAATCTGTGAGTGTGTGTGTGTGTGTGTGTGTGTGTGTGTGTGTGTGCAGGGACTGGTTTTGTGGAAGACAAATTTTTCCATGGACTGGTGGAGGGGAGGAAGTTTTCAGGTTAATTCAAATGCATAACATTTATTGTGTGCTTTATTTCTATTATTATTACATTGTAATATATGATGAAATAATTATACAATCATCATAATGCGGAATCAGTAGGAGGACTGAGCTTGTTTACATATAACTAGATGGTCCCATCTGGGGGTGATGGGAGACGGTGACACTCGAAGCATGTTGCTTATGTACACTCTACTCTGTAATCTAGTTTTGGCTGCTTTCACTAGTTCACAAAGATAGAATTTAGAAATGGAAGCAGGCTTTTCAGTGCTGATCTGACAGGAGGAGGAGCTCAAGCTGTAACGTGACCAATGGGGAGATGCTGCAAATCCAGATGAAGCTTTGCTGGCTCACCCTCAGCTCACCTCCTGCTGTGTGGTTTGGCTCCTAACCAGCTATGGCCTGGGGGTTGGGGATACCTGTTCTAGAGACTCTTCAAGTGAATTTGTCTCCCTTCAATGCAGATTCGTTATTCCCGGTCATGGTCATTAAGGGCTGTCTTTACCCTCCCTACCATTCTGGAATCCTCCCTGGGATTTAGAAATCTGGGCATCATTTTTTGATACTAGCAGGTTTACCAAGTGTTAGCTTTCTATATTCTCAGTTTTTTGAGTAGCAAAGAAGACAAAACTCAATATTTTATAACCTGCCATTTTTAAAAAAAGAAATATCTTTTTCCAGCTCTCAAAATAATATTTTTAAGGCACCACTGAAATAATATTAAATTACATAAAACTTACAAAAGAATAGAATTTCAGTTTAACACATAAAAGTGTGTAATAAATCCAATTAACAATGGCCTTGGTACAATGTCAATCTGTTATTTTCTTTTTCAAGTTCAAGGCTAAAGAACACTACAAGCCAAAAATAGTGTGGTCTTATTCCTCTTATAACTGTTTTCTTTTTTGTCTCCTTTTTTCCCACTTATTTCATGTCCTTGTTCTTATGTACCTTCAATATTCAAATTCAGAGAATTATGCAGGTTATAAAAAAAAAACTCTCTCTGAATTTAATGATAATGCAAAAATAACTACTTAAATAGGAGCATCCCAATATCTTTTGACCTTGAGATAGCCTCAAGGTTTTCACTCATTAATGTGCCAGTATTCAAGCATTTTGTAGTATCAGCTGCCCTGTAATTAGCTATTTTGAATAGTTTGCAATTTTTTCTCCTTCTGATATCTTTTGGACACTTTTAAAACATTATTGCTTCAAGAAAAATCTTTTGGAGAGAATTTCCTTTTGTTTTGTTTTGTTTTGTTTTTTATCTTTTGTTCCTAACAATAAAGGAAAAAAAGATCTCAGGAGGAAAAAAAAGTTGAAGTTAAAACACAGTAAGTCTAGTGGTTTATAGTTCTGCATTTAGCTCTTGTTAAACATCAGGTCCAGAAACATTACCAATTCCTTCAAACTATCTTTGTATTTTTATTTTTTCCCCATTAATTATTATAAAAACTTCTTCTGAAGAAAAGCTTTTTCTCATTTCACTGATAGTAAGAAGAGCCATGTTTGAAGTAAACAAGCTTTCTTTGAAGTTGATTGGAAGTCTTTTATTGATGATGTCTTCCATTATTGACATCCAAGTGGAAAATAGACATTATGAATTCATATAACATTTTATGTTGCAGATCTTGTTGTGACCCTATGTGCTAAGTCTTAGGCATGGGGTAAAAGGGGAGATAGTAAAATGATGATCAATAGTCTAAGACTTCTAGAAGTTTTCAAGCAGATTATAAAGCAATTTATTACAGCATGGTGAGTTAGGCAGAAGAGCACAATAGGGTGACTCTCTCAAATATGCTGGGCATCAAAATGAATTATGAACCTTTCAAAAAACAAATTCTTGCTCTTGCCTTGTTCCAAGAGATTCTGGTTCTTTAATTCTAGATTGTGCCTGAACATCTATATTTTTGAAAGTTTACAAATGTACCTAGCAAGCATTAAAGAGTAATAAGGGTCAATGTCATGACCATTAATTGGTAAAGACTCCAGATTAAGGAAGAACTCGTTATTGTGTCCTAACTAATGTACTTTCTTTCTTTTTTTTTGAATTGGAGTGTCACTCTGTAGCCCTGACTGAAATGCAGTGGCACACTCCTGGCATCACAAGACTAATTATTCCAAAACACACATCTTTTGTCACTTCCTTTAAGTGGCATCTTCCATCAGGGACACATATATGCACATGGCATCCAGGACTATCTATACTTTGTCTTTAAAGTATAATTTTTCTATCTGTTGAATTCATAATGGATTCTTTTATCTTCCAACTTAAATCTCTCTTCTCCAAAGATTTATTTAATTCTTCTCCCTCATTTGTTTGTTCCTTTGGATTTTACAACACTGTGTGTATGACATATCTGGTACAGTATTTATGATAGTATGTTTTGTTAATAATGCCAATAGCAACCATGATAAATATAATGGTACAATAAAAAGGCCTATTGTACTTTCTAGTTGTGTAGAGCAAAATACTTCATGCCCTTAACAATTGGTAATTTATATTTAATAAGGATAGAAAATGTAATGATGCATGAGAAGTTCTTGTCATGAGTCTACCATAAAGTAAGTGCTTAGTAAATATTCATTTCTATTTGTACCATTTTTTAAATCATGGTTGCTATTGGCATTATTAGCAAAACATACTATCATAAATACTGTACCAGATATGTCATACACACAGTGCTATAAAATCCAAAGGAACAAACAAATCAGGGAGAAGAATTAAATACATCTTTGAAGAAGAGAGATTTAAGTTGGAACGTAAAAGAATCCATTATGAATTCAACTGATAGAAAAATTATACTTTAAAGACAAAGTATAGATTGTCCTGGATGCCATATATGTGCCCCTGATGGAAGATGCCACTTAAAGGAAGTGACAAGAGATGTGTGTTTTGGAATAATTAGTCTTGCGACAATAGGGAGGGGTATTAAAGGAGAGAGGGACAGAATGGAGATGGGGGCAGGGAAGAGAATGAGAAGACTGGAGACAATTTTATCACACACATAATGTACTATATAGCACAATTTTATAGTGAAAATTCAGTTTATATAAAAATAAGCTGTTCCTTTCTCTGAAAAAGTAAAAAACTCAAAATATAGTCTCCATTTTTCCTTTTGTAGACTATTTCCCCCTACTGTGATCTCTGGTTTTTTATATAACTTCTTGTGTTTGATGTATTGAGTTTATTGACTTTCAAAATAGAACTAGTTTTATTGTTTTTCTAAATAAAAACCAATGAGTTAAAATTTATGTAAGTCATAAAATATATATAAGCAAATAAAATATGTTAATTATTTCACTGCTTAGTGATACCGTTAACATTGTGGTATATAGATCTATTCAGACGTAATTCTTTTCTGTTCTCTATTTCCCAGTCTGCATCTTTGTCTCTAGTTCGTAAATTGTTTTCTTTGCCGGGCTTGGTGGCTCAGCCTGTAATCCCGCGCCTTTGAGAAGCTGAGGTGAGTGGATTGCCTGAGCCCGCGGGTTCGAGACCCGCCTGGGCAACTTGGCGAGACCTCATCTCTACAATAAATCAA
This sequence comes from Tarsius wallacei, assembly GCA_963574415.1. Taxonomy (NCBI): domain Eukaryota; kingdom Metazoa; phylum Chordata; class Mammalia; order Primates; family Tarsiidae; genus Tarsius; species Tarsius wallacei. The sequence continues at coordinate 24,233 of CAUYQG010060225.1, read as the reverse complement.
AAAACCAGCCGGGCGTGGTAGCGCATGCCTGTAGTTCCAGCTACTTGGACGGCTGAGGCGGGAGGATCGCCGGAGCCCAGCAGGTAGAGGCTGCAGTGACCAGGAGCAGCCACTGCACTCCAGTCTGGGAGACAGAGTGAGACTCCAAATCAAAAAAAAAAAAATTGTTTTCTTTTTCTAAGGGACCCATCATGGTATTTTTCTATATAAATAAATTAGAACTATGCCATCATTTAAAATGATCATATGGTATTTCATCACATGAACTCAAACACATTTAAGCAGAATTCCTGTAATGAATATTTATATATTCAAACAGTTTTTGCTTGTATTAGTCATATTTTGGTATATAGTCCTTACATTATTTGGCAACCCTACCTTGATATTACTTTTATTTATCCATTTCTTTTTTTGTTGTTCTAAACTTACCTAGTTGGCAATAATAATAATAATCAGAAGAAAAAGAAAAATATTAATATCAATGGCTAACATTTTTTGAGCATTTACTGTGTATTAGTCACTACACTACTTTAATGCATTATATAATTTCACTACCTCAAAAATGATATGAGTTAAGTGGTATTCAGCATGTTACAATTAATAACATTAAGGCTGGGAAGGTCAAAAGGGCTTGCCCAAGGTAATATATTTAGTAAGTGCTAAAGCCATATTTAAACCCTGATCTCTGTGAATGCAAACTGTGACCTTGGTTACTAGGCTACATTATATGAGGTCGAATAAAGTAGCTTGTACTTGTATTCCCTGATATTCACTTCTTCCAGAGTAGATCTCAATGTTTTCATAGGGAGTTTGGAAGAACTGATTGTATGTCACTGCCAATGGAAGTTGAGAAATGATTTTTTGGGGGGACCTTGGTTATATTATTCATTAATATGTCCAGAAGTTTATTTGAGTCTATTGGTTGATTACAAACCTCAAAGAAGAGCTCAAGACAATCTATGCCCAGACCACCATAACCATTTTGGCTAGGTTTTATCAATATTCAGATGGACCTTGCTATCTAACTCTATGTGGGCATATTAAAAAGATGTCTGTGACTATTTTGCTACTAACCAATGATGGTAAGTCCATTTGAAAACAGTGAAGCAGTGATGTTCAATGTTAGATGCTACCTACACATTCTAGTGTTCCACTGTTGAAGCAGTTCTCAGGATGTGGTCCTCAGAACATCAGTATCATCTTGAGATCCTGTGAGTGATGCAAATTCTTGGGCACCACATCCTATGTACTAACACAGAAACTCTGAGAATGGGACCCAGCAATCTAGTTTAGCAAACACCTTAGAAAATTTTGCTACACGTCAATATGTAAGAACTAATACATTATAGTTTACATAGCCAACTGGGACCTGCTGCCCTTCAAATGCTTCAAATCATGTCCAGGTTTAAATATCTGGGGACACATTCAAATTCTTTACCTGGAATTTGAGCAAATCGTGTTTTTTTGAGACTCATTTTGTTCTGCCTTCTCTAACCCATCTTCAGGTTGGAATGCTGTGGCATTCTGTTTAACTAAAATTAAAAGTCAAGATCTGTAACAAAATATCAGCTTTGCCATGGCATGTCTTGCTGCTTTTGCATAGACATGTTTTCCATCATAGATATGACAAAGCTTACTACAGTCATTCTACAATGAGTCAACTCTTTAAACAAATGGCTACTCATCTCCTGCAAGAAACCCTCCTATATCCATTGGCATTGAAGAGAAGTAGCACAATTAACTAAATAATTACCCATATTTTAAGGAGAGAGGAGAGAGAGAGAGAGAGAGAGAGAGAGAGAAAATCTTCTTTTTGTTCTAACCCTGTATCAATTTAAATTAACAAAAAGTAGAGTGGTAGAGTGTTTGGCACATGTGCATTATTCTTCTTTACTTTTTTTTCCCTTTAAGATATTGAAATAGAACTGTACTTTAAAGTTACATGTTTTTTTTTAGAAATGATTAAAAAATGGTTATACAAGAACATTTTATTTTTCCTTGAATAAGTTCCCAGGCAATAAATTCTATTTAAAATTTGCTTCTAGAAAAACATTTGAACTGATTACCCTGTTTTTAATCCTGGTTGTTCATTAAAATTTGTAAGGCCAGGGCATAGTTATTAGTAAAAATAAATATCTTACCAGATAATTCAGTTGTGCTGGTTAACTGATTTTCTGTTTTCTATCAGACAATAATGTCTGTCAATCTATATCTATCTATCTATTTATCTATCATCTCTATTTCATGTTTTCATGTTGGTTGTTGTATAGCTCAGAGGTACATTTAATGTGCAATTGCAATGATCACCTTTAGCTTGTCTTTTTGGTTTAATTACAGTCTCCCTTATACTATATTACTTTTCCATTTTTCTTTTTATTTTAAAGATCTTGATGTTAATTGTTCTATTGTTAGTAATTTTAAACTTTGCTTGGGAAAAAACATATTATTATAAATTATGTTTTTTAATGTTTTCAAACTAACTTTATTTAGAAAGTAAATTAGAGAGAGAGAGAGAGAGAGAGAAAGAGAGAGAGAGAGATTGGAGATTCACCTCCCCAAGATAGGGGAGGGGGGCCAAAGCTAAGACAGCATGGTGACCATAGCTTAAAGAACACATGGCCTGGCTAGTGCTTAACAAAACAATGGCCAAATTATGTTTTGTTTTCATCTAGTACACTTAAAGATCCGAGACAAGCCGGGCTCAGTGACTCAGCCTGTAATCCCGCGCTTTGGGAGGCTGAGGTGAGTGAATTGCCTGAGCCCAAGGGTTCGAGACCCACCTGGGCAACTTGGCAAGACCTCATCTCTACAATAAATCAAAAAATTAGCCGGGAGTGGTAGCATGCGCCTGTAGTTCCAGCTACTTGGGAGGCTGAGGCGAAAAGATCGCCGGAGCCCAGCAGGTCAAGGCTGCAGTGGTCGGGAGCAGCCACTGCACTCCAGTCTGGGCGACAGAGTGAGACTCCAACTCAAAAAAAAAATTATGTCAAAATTAGCCATTGGAGCTGGGTGGTTCATGTCTGTAACCTCAGCTACTCAGAAGGCTGAGGCAGGAGGATCACTTGAGCCCAGGAGTTTGAGGCTGTGTGATTGTGGCTGTGAGTAGCCACCTCATTCCAGCCTGAGTTATATAGTGAGACCCCATCACTTATAAAGCTAACAATTTTATCTGAATTCTTGTATCTCTGAATGCTTTTCTGAAATATGCCCATCATGCTGCAGGAAGGAGGAACACACATACACACACAAGCTTCTCCTTTTCTCTAGCTAGCAACAAGATGTGCCTTTGAAACAAAATAAAAATGTTAGGAGACGCAATATTCCCTGTTGCTTCCCATTCCATCTCCAGATCTCCATTAGTAGCACTTATTACTTCATATTGTCATTGCCTGGTTGTCTTTCTCATTCTCCATAAGCTTATCAAGGTCAAAGACCAGTACATATTCATTGTAGTTGCCTCAATGTCTAGTACTATAACTAAGAGTTTATGCTTCAGAGTAAAAGTGAGTGTCGAATAATGTGATGAAATATTCCTCTTTTAAGAACTCAGAAGAAAGTCAAACCTAGATGGGTTAGGGTTTTCTGGTGAAGTTTTATGGAGGAGGAAAGATGTTGAGTGAGCATTGGCTGCCTGGCCTCTTAGGCAAGAGGATAGAGAAGGGCTGTACAGAGAAGGATTATGTCAGGAGAGAAGGAACTTGTGTAAAGTGGGGAATGAGGAGATGCAATTATTTTAGAGAATAACTGATTGTAAAATGGAAGATCAGCATTACCAGCCTACAGGAAAACCAAAACCTTGGGCAGAGAACTTTATAGCTGATAAAATAGGAATTGTGGATTCAAAGAACTTTGTGAGTAGGTGTGTGATATAATATAACCTGGAATTTTAATTTTAGTCTGACAACAAGATTCTCGGTCAGGAGTTGGTGAACTGTGGCCTGCCGGCCAAATCCAGCTCACAGTTTGTTTTTGTGTGATACTCAAGTGAAGAATTTCTTTTTGTTTACATTTTGTAAAAGGTTATTAGGAAAATAAAGTTGAATATGCAACAGGGGCATTTTGTGATCCTCAAAGGCTAAAATATTTACTATCTGGCCATTTATAGAAAAAAGTGTCCTGATCTCTGCAGGTATAAGAGGTGGAAAGTGATGAGAAACACTACTGAAATAAAGTATCTGCTTGAGTGTGAAAGCGTAGAAGAGACAGTGTTAACAAATAGACCTCTCAATTTCAATAGCTTTGCACAGGAGTTTGTCTCTTACTGCTATAACTTTTCAAGGCATTTGTTTTCCATTGGTGGACAATTTTCTCTCAAATAGCAGTTTTAGGACTCAGTCTCCTTTCCTCCTGTGGCCCCAACACTTGGTAGTATCTCATCATCCTTGCATTCAAACCGTGAGAGGAAAAATAGTATGGCAGGAAGATCCATCTTTTTCTTAACACCCTTGGTTTTGAAATGATGCACATGTCTTCCATTCACTTTCCATCGGCAATAACTTGTCAGCTGGTTTTGTTACCTCATCTAGGAAGAAAATACCTGGGAACTATACTTCCTGGTTTAGTGACCCCTGCCCAGTTATAGCCCTTCGTATGGCCACTTCCTCTGTTATACTATCCATTGCTGTCAGAGTGAGAGGTGGTTGTGGAAATCAACTCAGCTGGAAGGTGATTGCTTCCAACAGCAGTGATAGCAGAAGCCATATAGTGATATATTGAGTTATACACATACATACATATATGTACACACATATATATATATTAATATATCCCATGCATGTATAAATGTGTGCACATATATACACATTCATATACCACACACATGCACGCACACACTCACACACACACACACACACACACAGACACACACACACAAATAGGCAGTGAATCAAGGAGGTTTAAGGACTGAGCCTGGGTGCAGCTCTTTGCTCTACTCTTATCCAGCTATGATATTGAACAAGGTGCTTTCCTTTCTAATATATTTTTACTTTTCTTACGTATCAAATGAAGAGTATCTGGCTCTTAGGTTTATGGTGAGGATTAGTGCTATAAATAATTTAGGCAATTGCCTGGCATATAGCAAATAATTAACAAAAGCTATCTGCTACAGCTACTGTCATCACTATTAGTGTTGTTATAGTCTTAAAATATTCTAAGAGATGTTTATGAGGTTTAGAAATAGCTGACTATAGATAGACAGAAAACAGACTCAAAAACAAGATGACCTCCACCTTTTGTCTTATACAGTGGGATAATAGACCCAGAGAAGATGGGAAGTGTTGGTTTGCAGGGTAAATGTAAAATATGTACCTATAAAGCAAGGCAAAATAGTAATAAAAATAATTCTTGTCACCTATATTCTTTTCGGAGACTTGGGAATTTAATGGTGACAAATCATCTGGCAAACATAAAGCATCATAGAAACGTCAAACTGCAAAATGAGAAATAGCAATTCTTCCAGCATTATATTAGAATGACTAAACATCATCTCTTTTGCTGAAACTATTGGTCTTGTTTATACACACATACACACACACAGAGAAGCATACACGCACATAAGTATTTCACAAACAATTTTCATGATAAGCAGCTGTTCTTTTCTTCAAGGCAATTGAACAACAATAGACTTGTCATATCTGTGTGGATTCTATCTTTTGCCCTAAGCTGGGAGCCATGGTCACAGTGGTGATTACACACTAGTCAAGTAATGCATTGGCTGATGCTATTTGCAAATATTTTCTCTCTGTGCTTTTTAAATGGCCTTGCTTAGTATGCACAGTTTTAGAAGCATGTTGATCAGAGTAAGGCAGGCATTTGCCATTCATTTCATATTAGTAGGCCTAGTTATTTCTTAACCAACTTAAGGCTATCTGTTCATTATTTTCAGTGTACAGTGTTTCTTCTGGTAATATGTCCAAACGGATGTTGTCTAAGTCAAAAATAAAGACTCAGAAGCAGATTTCAAAACAGATGTGTGTTAGTTTTAGACTCATGGGCTTCCTGGGCCTATTTTTAAAGCCAAGGGAGATTCTAAAGTCCTCTGCTCTGCTCCAACTTAGAAGCAAGATCAGACGTATCTTGATCTTTTCCTTCTTACTTCCTGAACAACTTTGCTTTAGTTTGTTAAGTTGTTCATGGATAACTCAACTCCTACTAACAAGGTGCTCTGTTTTTGCCAATTCTTTTGATTTCTGTCTTGAGACAAGGCTCTAGGGACCATCATTTTGCAAGCTCATTACTGTTCTGTGGCGGTTTCTCCTGCAAGCAGTTTATTGCTGTTTTTATTTTTTTAATCTTCAGGTCCCCAAGCAGAGAGCTACCAGTGTAGTTGAACCCTCAATTAACTCATGCCACTCAGTTATTAGACTTGGAGAAGATCAGGTGTCCCTGCTAGCTCTCGCTAGCTAGAGAAGGCAGACACCTACAGAAGCTGTCCCAGGTATTTCCCATCACTCTCAAACAGTGATTTCACAATTAAAAAAAAGAAATTGAATGTACCAGATGGAATTTTCTGCGGTGCTATTAACTTGCATTACTACCCGCCCACCCTTTGGCCTCCACATTACACACATATATGACTCTTTATTTTCTTCACCAAACATTTATTGACTACATACTATATGCTAATCTTTTATTATAATGGCAAACAAAAATATCTATATAAGTACTTCCTTTTTACTTATATTGGCCATTGCTTTGGAATTCACAGTTTCTATAATAAAAGTCATGGCAATGAGAGGAGAAAGTTGAGTACATTAATATTGAACTTGTAGTCAGCACTTTCCGTGTAAGCCCTGGCCCCTTACCCCACTCTTCACTTTTTTGAAACAACTGTGAATATGTCAGTCTCTTCTACATCATGCTGAAGCCTATTGTGCTTCTTATTCAACTTTGTGATCATTCTTCTATACCTAGAGAGCTAAAACTTCCCTTTATACACAGTGGCTGCTCAATAACTATTTGTTAACAGATTAAGAAATCACATTTTGTAGAAATCCCACCCCTGGGTGTTTAAGCTAAAAAAATGAAGTCATATGCCAATACAAAATTCTATCCACATGTTATTTGCAGAATTTTTTATAATATTAAAGGGTTAATATAACCCAAATGTTTATCAATGAATAATAAATAAACAAACTTGGAATACTACTCCACAATAAAAGGCAGCACAATATGGCACAAACAACAACTTGGATGAATTTCAAAGACATTATGCTGAATGAAACAAGCCAGTCTCAAGAGGTTATGTATTACATGATTGCATTTATGTGGCATTCTCAAAGGGATAAGAAGTGAGGGAAAACATCAATTTTGGCCAGATGTTAGTGATAAGAGTAGACAAGGGAGATATAATGGACAAGGGAGATTTTCTGGGTGATGGAACCATTTTAATTGTGGTAGTGGTTACAAAAATTATATAAATCTAAGTCTCTGCTAAAATTCATAGAATTTTACACACACACAAAAGTCAATTTCACTATATACTAATTTTAAAAATAAAATTAAAAAATTATCCCTCATAAATGTATATACCACATTAATACTCCTTACCAAATTCCATCACACTTAAACTTTAGGTCAGCATCTTTAAACTATACTATCAGAAAGACTCAGGTCTCTCATCATTAGTTTTGGTTCTCAGAACTCTCCGCTGAGGATGTTCATTCCAGAGACCTGGCTGAAATCTAAAAATCTGTACTGGTGATAGCCTAGGTGATTCTGGGAATTGATAAATTTGAGACACTGCTCTAGATCAATGATTTCAGGTTCAGTGTGCACCAGATCCAATTGAGAAGACATAGTTACATAGGGAATGGAGTCCAGAAATTGACTTTATTATCAAGGACCCTAGAAACATCTAATTCATATGGAACAAGGGATAGACTTTGAGAAATGCCATTCTAGCTCAATGCTCCTCAAATAAATGTCAGATTCAGATTTTTTTGTGTGTGTGTGTCCACTCAATAATTCTAAATGTTCTAGATTAGCTTCCTCTCCTATTCTTCAACTCAGGTGTTTCATAACTGTGCCAGGCTCCCCAAATTCTCTTTCCCAATCCCCCAGGAGTTAATGAACTTCTCTTTGTCACCTAGAGAACAGCATTTTTAGATGTGAGCTCCTTCAAATTTTTGTTTCTAAATAATATGGCATTGCTTTGAATCTCATCCTCTTTTTCTGGTGCCTATGGAAGGGGTGTGCCTTATATTCAAAGCTTACTTGTCTTTGCTTCAGTGCTCTCCATCTGAGTGGCAATTGAACCTATGCTTTCTCTCTCCTCAGTTCCAACTTCTCCCTCAATTCTGGCACCTTCCACTCAGCCTGTGAATGTGCTTAAGTAACCTCAAGTTTATACTTCCAACTCTGTTTTACTGTAACTCATAATATTCTTGTATTGCTCACCCTTTCTGTTTTTCTTCACAGCCAGATTCCTCAAGTATATATTCTGTAATGATTTTTTTTTCTTGGAGTGTATTCTTCACTTTTCAACCCACGGTAGTGAGGATTTTCCTTTCAACTCTGCAGTGAGATGTCACAGGTGAAACCTACCAAAAATCTCATGGGTACTGATCCTCTGACCCTACAAAGTCTTCTGACTTGATCTTGCCACTCCTCATTTCTTATTTACAAAACATATATTTTCTGTTGTCTTCCTCATGTTCTGGTAGTTTCTTCTGTTTCCTTTCCTCACTCATCCTCCTTGTGCTTCAGTACCTGCATTCTCCAGGGGTCTATCCTTGGCCTCCACCTTCTTTTGTTTAATGGAATTATTTTTTCTTTGAGGAATCTGTTCTATGCCTGAGACTTCAACCATCATCTACAAGCTCATGATTTTTATAACTGTACCTCTGGATAGGGAAATGTGCCTTAAATCAGATTGCAAACATTCAGTAAATATTTAAATGATAAATGGGTGGATTCATGCATGGATAGATAGCTGAATAAAATGTCAGTGAATCAGAGAAGCACCACAGCAAAAGAAAATAGTTAATCTCTTATTTCATGGGTTAATTTATAGGAAGAGACATTTACTAAGTTGTTTATTTGCTCACACTAATCTTTTCATCTTCTACCAAGCACTTAGGATAACCAGCATACTAAATTATCTTTAGCTTAGAAGTTCCATGATGAAACATGAAACCTTATTGGCCACTGAACTGCTTTAGGAAGGCTAGGGATTTGGTGAGTCTCTCCCTCCCTCTGTTTCATGCAAGGATCTGATTTCAATTATGCAAATCCTGAAACAAATCTCAGAATTAATGGGATAATGAATGGTAATCATCAATGCATGGGTATCTCATCTTTTAAGCATCCATAATTTCTGAGAAGTTTGTGATACACCCATTCATATTCATTCTCTCTCTCTCTCTCTCTCTCTCTCTCACTCTCTCTCATTTTCTCTGTCATTCACTCACATACACATAAGGACAGATATTGGAATAATTTATTGAATTTACAAAAACAATATTTTCAGAAGAAATTTAAAACATAAACTAAAGCTATGATATAGAAATTTTGCACACAAGTAAGCAATCAGAGATTCGGGTGCCAACTGGAAAAAACCTTGTAACACCAGAGGTCAGAGAGATAAGTCACCTCAACCTTACACTATTATCTCTCTTGTGACTCCTGAGCCACTAGTGTGTACACAACCTCCAGACCAAGAGCTGCTGGAAGGTATCTTGAGTACTTCAAGGTTGAAAGTTACAATTCCCGGCTCCAAAAGCACTGAGCACAGTGCCCAATATATAATAGACAAAAATAAATGTTAGTTGTGTTCTCTTTTATTTTTCAAAAAAGATGTTCTCTCTGCTTTAGGCATCATCTGCTAAGCCAAACATTTTATCTCCATTAATTAATAGGAAAACAATTCTGTATACAAAATGTATTTACTCTTCATTTGAATGACATTTCCTCCTTCAGTTTGTGATTTCTAGTTGACTCACCTAAACAGTTACCAGACTGTCCCAGAGATCTGTACAGCGTCATTTCTTGTCTTTTTCTGATCCAAGATTAGCTCTCTATTATCCTCTAGTCCCCATTTTCTCCTCATTGAAAGGGAAATCTGTGACATTATCCCATAGGAATGGCGTGAGGAAAATGAGATAAAGTATTTAGCTTGCTTGACAAAGTACTTGGCTTATAGGGATCATACAAAAAATATTAGATGATAATATTGTCATTGTTTTAGATATTTTATTCATCCCTACAGTTTAAGACATTGAAGTTCATAAAATCCTTGTCTCCTTCATATTAGTCATGTATTAGATCTAATGTCAATCCTCAAATAGACCTTTTCTAACTGTTTCATCTTAAATGGACCCCTGGCGCCTTCCTCTCACAGCAACCAACATAGAATAAGAGTTCAAAGCACAGACATGGGAGCTGGGATCCCTTGAGGTTGTCTGGGATCTGCCTAATTTCAGCCAAGTTAGGTAACCTCCTGGTGACTCAATGTACTACTATGTTAAACAGAGGTAATATTAGTACTTAATAGGGTTGTTGTTAAAATGAGTTAATATGAGTAAAATGGTGTCGTTTCTGTCAAAAAATACATGATCAGTGTTTGTTCTTTTCATAATTATCCTTTGTAAGATTATCTTACTCAATTATCATACAAAAGTCTGTCTCACTCTTTCAGAATCGAAGAGGATCCAATGGAAGAAGAAAGGACACATGCTTCATGGTTCCTCGTTTAGTGCCATAATGCAGAAGCTTGAAAAGGGCTTGCATTCATCATGTTTTTGTGAAGTAAATGAGTAACATATGCAATTAATCATTCATCCCCTGGTACCTGGCCTAGTACATCGTACAGAGTAGATTACCAAATATATATTTGATGATAAAGCCCAGATATTGTTCATGATATCTATTAAACAAAAGGTTTGCAGGCATTGCACAGTAAAAAAAATCGAGAGCTCTAATTGCTCTTAAAATGTGTAACTTTGAGAAGAACTCTGACTTCCCTCCATGCTTCAGTGAGTCAGAGAGGCTGCCACTGTCTCATCTAATTTAGTTTGCTAGAAAACCTCTCATCATGTATCCCAATTCAAAGAAAGTTCTTGATAGATTTATTACTAGAAAGAAGAGGGGGGAAATGAATGTTTGGGTTCTGTACTGAATTTTTTCTTTCAGCCAACTACATTCTTTGTGCAAGTTTTCAAGTAAGAAAACTGGGATTTTGGATTATATGTAGTTGGTGTGCTGGGAGCAATGGAGTTAAATTGGCTTCAAAGGTATTTTATTTTAGTGATTTCTCCAGTAAAATCTCTAATGCAGGAAGCTGAAGAACTTTTGAGATTGGAATTGAATAAATAGTGGGGAGAAAAGGAAAGATATAAAATGCACAGCAGAGAATATTAAAAGATAAAGGGACTGTGTGGAGATTATGAATTTGGTAGCCTATTTTAGAAGTCTATACTGGGATACTAGAACTTTTTTAAAATATAAGAACTAAATACATAATAACCTATGTTTGCTAAATGCAGTTATCTGTACTGGCTTTCTATTTCAACTTTGGGCAAAATAAAATGTATATGTTTTCCAAGTTTTGTTATGTTAATGAGGATTCTCCAGATAACAAAGTCAATAAGATGTGTAGATATGAAAATATATAGGTATATCTATATATCTATATCTATTCATCTATTTATCTGGAGAGAAAAATATATATTTATCTTAAGAATTGGCTTGGGCTGGGCTCGGTGGCTCAGCATGTAATCCCAGCGCTTTGGGAGGCTGAGGTGAGTGGATTGCCTTGAGCCTGCCGGTTTGAGACCCACCTGGGCAACTTGGCGAGACCTCATCTCTACAATAAATAAAAAAATTAGCCAGGCATGGTAGCGCACACCTGTAGTTCCAGCTACTTGGAAGGCTGAGGCGGAAGGATAGCCGTAGCCCAGCAGGTTGAGGCTGCAGTGACCAGGAGCGTGCCACTGCACTCCAGTCTGGGCGACGGAGTGAGACTCCAACTCAAAAAAAAAAAAAAAAAAAAGAATTGACTCATGCATTATGGAGACCAGCAAGTCCAAGACCTGTAGGGTGGGCCAGCCAATTGTCAATCCAGGGAAGGGCTGATGTTGCCAAGTTCAAATCTGAAGGCTGTCTTTTGAAAGAATTCCATTTTCCTCTAGAGAGGATTTTGTTGTGTTATTCAGGCCTTTAACTAATTAGATAAGTCCCACGGCATTATAGAGGGCAATTTGCTTAATTGAATATCCACCTATTTATGCATTAATATCATCCAAAAACAGTCCCATAAAACACAAGAATAATATTTGACCATTATCTGGGTGCCATGGTGTAACCAACTTGACACATAAAATATACCATCCATTGGGCATGATCTGGCTGTTCCCTACTCATCTGCTTCAGACGCACAGGCCTGATTTCAGTTCCTCATCAACACAAATTTCTTCTTCTTGCTTTGAGGATTTCAAATATGTTGCTCCCTCTGTGTGGCATGCCCTTCTACCTAAGTCCTGGAAAATTTCTTCTCATCATTTAGTTGCAGCTTAGATGTCATTTCCTTAGTGGAAATGTCCTTGAAAGTCACTCTTAATCAGTTCTCTTTCTTGGCATCTCTGTATCAAGTCCATTGTTTCTCTTATTATATTTGTCACAATTATATGACTTGGCATATTTATAATTACAAATTTGTTTTCTGTATTTATTAGTTTAATGTTTATTTTCCTTTTTAATTTGCATGCTTTATAATTTGAGGGACCCAGCTCATTGTGTTCACTCTTGTCAGTACACATGGTAGCCACACAATGAACATTCAATAAATAAGAAAATTAAAGAATGAAACTTAAGATGATAAAAAAAATCCATATTAAGCTTAGAAATTTAACGCATTATTTTAATCAAGGGCAATTTAAAAACCCTTCAATACATTCTTTCATATCAAAGGCAGATATTTATTGAATTAAAAGATGTCTTGGGACTTAACTAGGCATTTGCTTACAATTGCACATTCTTGGTCATCATGTTCCACATGATTCAGTAGGTTAGGAAGTGGATAGACGATTTTGCTTTATAACAAATGCCCCAGTGATGCTGATGCTTCTGGTTAATCAACCAACAGCTAAAAACCACTTATGTTATGCCATACTTTAACATAAGTCAGGACTCCCAACTCTGGTTATGGAGAGCTCATTGTCTACTTATGTTTTTTATGTCACTTTGACACCCACAGAGTAAACAAAGTTCTAGACTAACTAAAGATGCAAGTAACATTCTTTCTCATATTTAAAGATATTGTTCATCCTTATTATTCCTTAATGTTTAAAACAATAATTTCCAAATGTGTCAATGATAGTTACTCCTTTCTAGACCTTCTACCTTCTCTGATGCCTTTAGTTCTTTAGTATATGGTATCTTCGAATCTATGTTGATTACACTAAAAACATACTCTTTAACCTGACAGATTTCTCGTGACAAAAATTTGCTACTTCTTCAAAGATAATATAGTACTCTTCATACAGACCTCTGTTCAATTGTTTTAATACTCCCTCTATCTTCCTTTCTCCTAAACAGTTTCTACTTTTAGTATCTTGATCAGAGTTTAACTTTTGAGAATTTCTTCTTCTAAGTGAGGTAACGTCTAAAGAAAAAAAAAATAGTTTTAACCACAAGATTTTGTCTAGTTCAGCAACTTCAACCTTCTGGTGTTAGGAAAAATAGATCAATTAGTGGTACGTATAGTTACTATTGTGTTTAAAAACTTATAACTGAAAGGTCAGCTAACTCAAGTGATCAAGAAAATAAAAAGCAAACAAATATAAAAAACAATATCTTAAAAGGAAACTCATTTTTCCATTCCAGGGTCCTTGTAAGTCTGAATTAAAATATGATGGGCGTTAAAGAAAGATTACATGGGACTCAGCTGTGTATTCTAGTTAGTGAGTAACATAAGATTTGAAGATAGATGGTATCAGATTGTGGAGGCCAGACATTTGTATTTTTTTAAGTAGTGGAGACTCAAGAGGTGATGATGAGTTTTAATCACAAAAGTTATAGAGTCATCTTTAAAGAAGATTAATGGAGTTTAGAAATAAAGGGTAAATTAGAACAAAATAAATGGAAGACAGGCATATCAGTTAAAGAGAGGCTTAGAAAAAGTTTGTGGTTCTATATACAACAACACAGATGAATTTTTCAGACATGATATAAGCAAAAGAAACTTTATACAAAGGGGTAACAGTATACCATCCCATTTTTATGAAACTAATTAGCAGGCAAATCTAATTTATGATGATAGAATTCAGTGTTATTACTATTGGTGAGAAGTAATGACTGGGAGGTTTTTTAGGTGCTGATTATCTTCTATATCTTGATTCAGGATATAAAAGCTCATCTACCTCTACAACTGAGTTAGGTACAGGTGCTCTTTGGTTTACAACAGGGTTGTATTCCAATAAACCCATTGTAAGTTGAAAATACTGTATCCTAAATCAAAAATATACTTTAAAAACCTAACCCACAGAATATCATAGCTTAGCCTAAGCTATCTTTAACATGCTTAGAATACTTACGTTAGCCTACAGTTCAGAAAAATTATCTAACACAAAGGTTATTTTATTTTAAAGTTTTGAGTATTTATGTAATTTATTGAACATTGTACTAAAAGGGAAAAACAAAATAGTTGCATGAGCACTTCAAGTATGGATTTTATGAAATGCACATGGCTTTCATACCATCATAAACTTGAACATTTTAAGTTGAACTATTGTAAGTCAGGGATCATCTGTATACTTTTGTAGTTATGTATAACTCAAAAAGTTTACTTCTCTAAAGGGTAGTGGGATTAAAATGGAGGCAATGATATTGGAAAGCCAGAAAAATGGATTTCCTCAATGCATCTTCAAAAAAAAGTTCTAATAGGATGCATAAACGGGGTATGGCCATTTGTGTTATTAAAGTTATATTGGCGAGATTCATTGTCATTAGTAGTGTCCATGCTATCACTTTCTCTCCTCCTTTAAGTGGATAATGTTCATTTGCCCCTTTGCTCTACCCTCACATTTAAGCTGCCCTTGGATTTGCTTTAATCTATAGAATGTGATGGTAATGACACTGACAGCTTCAAGCCTAGCCATGAAGAGGCCTGGAAGTATCTGCCTTCTCTCTTGAAAATCTGTTCACCACGTTCTTAAGAAGATTTGACTGGACTGCTGAATACTGATACCTCATATGGACTGAAATTGCTCTGAGTGACCAAGTGTTTGAATGAGGTCTTCATGGGCCATCCAGCTCAGTTGCTAATGGAAGGTAAACAAGGGAGTGTATGGGCTGATGCCACATGAAGTGGAGGAATCACTTAGCCAATTCTCCCTCAAATCCCTGACTCAAACAGCAAAACAAAACAAAAATACCAAATAGTTGTTGTTTTAAACTACTAAGAATTGGAGTAGCATGTTACACAGAAATCAAAAACTGCAAAGGTTATCTTCTTGGATGGTGGCTTTCAGTGGAGGGTGAGGAGATTTTGCCCCTCATGGGACAGTTTTCAGTATCTGGAAGAATTTTTAATTGTCACTACTGAAGCAGCTTTCACTGACATCTAGTAGGAAGAGGCCAGGGACATTGGTAAACATAAGTATTGTGCAAAATAGCCCTCACAAAGAATTTCTGGTCCAAAAATGTTAATAGGACCCAGATGAGAAATCCTGATATAGAATAGTGATTCATAACTTAGGTGATACCCAGGATTTTTTTTTAAAACCTGTATTTTCTAAACTTTCTTGATAAAATTAGTCACCTTGGATTCATATCATACATATAAAATCTTAAAAGTCATTCCAAATCTTCAATCTTAGTCCATGTTGTGTTGCTTTGTAACTTATAAAAAGAAAACAGTCACAATTCTGCAGACTGGGAAGTTCAAAAGCATTAGTGCCACATCTATCTGGTTTCTGGTGAGGGTAACATGCTGCATCAAAACATGGAGGGGAAGTAAAAAAACAAGTGAAAATGTACAAAAATGTCAGTGGGTGAGGAAAGAAGCAAGAGAGAGAAATTGAAGAAACCAGAAGTATTTTTTTAACAACCTCTTCTTGCTAAAGGATAACTCACTCCTGTGGGAGGGCATTATTATATTCATTAAGGATTCACACCCATGATTCAAACACCTTCCACTAGACCCTACCTCCAAACATTGTCACATTGAGAATCAAATTTTAACATGAGTTGTGTCAGAGACAAGCCACATTCAAACCACACCACTTTCTAAATCAGAATTTCCAAGGAAGGGTCTTGGAAAGTTATATGCTCACTTTCATGGAAGTTTGAAAAATACTGCTCTAGTCCAGTGTTTCCCAAATTTTAATACGTACAGAAATTATCTATGTATCTTGATAAAGAGTAGAATCTGATTCATTTGGACTGTGGTTAAGTGCAGATTTCTGATTTTTAGCAAGCTCCTCAATGATGCCAAAGCACTGCTCCTTTAGCTGGACTTTGCATAGCAAGGCTTTAGAGCAGCAATTCTCAAACTTTAGAATGCATCAGAATCACCTGGAAGGCACAGACTGCCGAGCTCACCCCAAGAGTTTGATTTTGCAGAGTGTTCTGAGGTGGAGCCTGCGAATTTGTATTTCCAACAAGTTCCCAGGTGATTCTAATGGTACTAGTCCAGGAACCACAATCTGAGAACTACTGCCTTAGGTTATTATTTTCCACATCTAAATGTATTTAAAAATGTATCTCTGGTGACTGAAACAATTGAAGCTTCTCAATCCTTTCTCCAAACTTCACCATATTTTTTCTCTCAATCTGGGCAGGGAATCTAGTAATATCCATTATAATAAGTTGCCTCTCCTGGAGTGAGTCTTACAGTAGTGATCCAGGACAACACTTTATGAAACATTGTGCTAGAATATCAAGAGTTTGGGGGAAACATGCCAGAATATCAAGAGTTCGGGGAGGACCATTTGTAGCTTGGAAAAACACAATTTTATAATTAGTTTATTTTGCTTCTAATTCTTGTCTTTAATTTATTTTCAAATATCAAAAAAATGAAAAGAGTGAAAGATGTTGATGCTTATCAAAAGTGGTCATGGGTTCTTTACTAAAGACAGAAGCATTGTTTTAACAAATGGTGTTTTCTGCCTGCATCGGTCACTACGTTCTTTCTGAGTCATGTAATTACATTCTCTCTAGGAACTACAGATTAGACACTGCTGCTGCCAATTTAGAGACAAGACATTAATAGTAACGGCCATCTCCATACTTTCTTGAAGTTTTGCTATGTTCCAGATACTATCTAAATAGTTTACTTATGCTATCTTGTGTAATAAATTAGGTAATCCCTTCAGAAGCAGGTACTATTAACCCCAATGCATAGAAGTTAAGACATACTAAATTAAGGTATAGCTAGTTAATCATAGCCAGAATTGTCATCCTGTCTGATCTGATGAATAATTGATTTCTCAGAGACAGGATATGGACATCGATATTTAAATATGCCTTAATAAAATAATTCTTAATTGAATAAAATAGTTCAAATGGAATGCTCTCTCTATCCAATTAGTAAAATAAATGTTTTAGAACAAAATTTAATATATTGTCTTGATAGGATCTGGCCATGGCTGATAGTTTTTGCTATTTGTCTAATATCAATTACATTACCAGAATTTGATTTTATTCTTTTAAACTTATTGAAACATTAATATATTCTGTTTATTCTTCTATTAGAATTGGGAGTTCTTGGTGCCATCTATTCTCCAGTAGTGTTTTTGGGTAGCTTAAAAAACAAGTCTGTAATTATCGTGTCTCAAATCAAAGGCAATTTCAGGGTTATTTTGCTCTCTATGATATATGTAGAAGATAAATGAGGTTTTTTTTTTTTTTGTTATCGCTTCTCTTCTTTCACTAAACACTTCATTTAGGTACAGTTTCAAGCAGCTTTTTGTTATTGCCATTCCTCAATTTACTACTCCCAAGTTAAAATACAAAATATTTAAAAACAAATGGTATATATGCAAAGTCATTTTTTGCAGGTTTTTAAAAACTATCCTTCCTTATTTTCAATTTTATTGATGATGCAATCATGTAGTTCAAACAATTCCCAGAACCTGTGTCAAAATCTCCAGGGAAAGGGTTTAGAAAGCTGTCTTTACCTGTATAAAGATTTGACCCACTACATTAACCTCTTCTTTCACAATTTGGACTCTTAGTTTCTACTGTTCAGAAGCCCACTGGCATTTTTGACACCAGTTCTTATTGAGGTCTTCTTTCAAAATGTGTTTCACTTACTGATACAGAATATTTTACACATGTATGGGTTACATGTGATACTTTGTTACAAGCATGGAATGTGTAATGATTAAGACAGGGTTTTGGAGTACCCATTACCTTCAGTGTTTATCATTTCTGTGTGTTGGTATTATTTCAAGTCTTCTCTTCTAGTTACTTTGAAATGAATAAAAGCCGGGCTTGGTGGCTCAGCCTGTAATCCCGGCCTTTGGGAGGCTGAGGTGAGTGGATTGCCTGAGCCCGCGGGTTCGAGACCTGCCTGGGCAAGCAAGACCTCATCTCTACAATAAATCAAGAAATTAGCCGGGCATGGTGGCGTGCACCTGTAGTTCCAGCAACTTGGAAGGCTGAGGCGGAAGGATCGCCGGAACCCAGCGGGTCGAGGCTGCGGCGGCCGGGAGCAGCCACTGCACTCCAGTCTGGGTGACAGAGTGAGACTCCAACTCAAAAAAAAAAAAAAAATGGCACTGGACTTCTGTGACCTGGGAAGAGTCAGGAACGAAGCAGAGATACTGCAGCACCAGCGGTTGCACCAGGGGCCTGGCCACTTGCTCACGAGCCCCCACTTAGTCTCTCCCAGCATTTTTTTCCCAGGGAGGGTTTGTTGATTTTAACAAAAGAAAAGAAAAGAAAAAGAAAATGACGCTTGACTTCTGCATCCTGGGAATCTCTAGGGTCCAAGCCCAGCAGCTGTGGCACCAGCTGCTGCACCAGAGGAGCCCTGACCACTAGCTCCCTAGCCCTCACTCGACCAGCCACTCACATGCCCACTCGCTCACCAGTACATACACAAAATTTTCAATACATTCACTCACTCATTCACACAGGGACTCGCATAGTCCGACTGGCTTGGCCGCCATCTTCCTGATCTCATTTTTTTCTTTTAAAAGATGAGTTTTGCCTGTTCCCATTAGTTGATATGATTGATACTTTTCAATTGTTCGTATGATGTTATGCGATACTTTTTCTTCTTATTTTGTTATGTTTGCCTTGCTTTGTTTTTCTTCTTTGTTGATTTTTTTTCTCCTTTTTATTACTTTTTTGTATTTTGGAAATTTATATTTTATTTTTGTGTCTATATTTTTATTTACATCTTTCATAATAACCTGATTTTATAATAAGTACTCTTTTTCCCTCTGTTTTTCCCAGATCAATATCCAAAAGTGTATATATCTCATTAACCTTTTCCAAAACCAACTTTGATTTGATAACCCTATCTGTTTAGTTTTTCCATCTCACTAATTTCTACTACTAGGGTAAATATTTTATTTATTCTGCTCTTTCCATTTATTCTATTGTCTCTATGTTCATGAGTTGAACAAAACTCATGGATTTCTAAACTTTACACTTCTGTAACCAGTAATTTAAGGCTATATGCAGGCGACTTTAATCTGTACCAGCCACCGGTGATTGTATATATTTGGGTATACCTAAGACAGAGGTCTTGATTATCATTATTGACTGTAATTTCTAACTATAATGACAGGTAAAACAATGATTTCAGCATGAAAATAGGTGAAGTCAGGTTACCTTTAGCTAATTTTAAAATCTAAATTGCAAATTAGTCAAGAATACAGGTTCTGGATGTAATGATGATGTAAAATATAGTTGACCAATGCTCTTTAAAAAAAAGACTTCTTTCAAAATGAATTATTTCATTTCCTTATTGGAGATCATTATTTTCACACTAATTGCATTCCTATGTGACACAGGGGTCATTGTTGAAATGAATATTCTCTTGCCAGGTATTTACTGGCAAATCAAATAGAACAAAAGATGAAGAAATTATCTAACTAACACAGGCAAAAGCAAATTCATAGCTCACTGTTTTCAACTGAGATATTTGGCTGTATTTCTGATATAGTTTGTTTGTATGTATTTTGCCCCCCACCCCCAATCATTTTGACAATTGTCTTAGACCTCCACTTGGTCTGGCCAGCAGATTTTTCAACAAAGCAAAAAAGACTATGAAAGAGACAAATGTTTAAAAATCCAAGAGCTATTGTTTCCAACTATGAGTCTCTGAATTCCTTTGTAACCAACCAGGTAGGAGGTTCTTTCTTAGATATTCTTTCTTCATTTGGACAGAGTTGTGTCAAAGTATTTTTGACTTGATACATATAGACTTTCACTTAAATCACTTAGTCAAAATTCCTGAGAGTGAAGGTCAGAAATGTGATATTCTTGTTCAACTTGGACATTGAAGTGAATATAAGAGGCTACCTAGCACTTAGGCAACATGGTGATAGGGTCCTTTCTATAAATATAACATTCTGATCATTATTGTGGAGAAATAAAAAGAAATTCAACACTACTAATAATTGTTTAAAAATTCCTGGGTCTTGAGTTGAGTATTTATACAAAACTATCTAGAAAATATTAGTGACACAATTTAAAAACAGTCTCGCTTACGCTTGTTTTATGCAAGTGTTTTATAGATTATACAGCATCTTTCTGTGAGTTAGTTCAATACTGCTATCCTAATACTGCTGACCAAAATCTATAGGTTCAGTTATAAGCTGAGTATTTAATTAGTCCATCAGAATTCTGGACAGCTCTGAAATTAGAATTTCTTGTATTTATATTCTACATCTGTCTTATAATTTTGCTTTGGCTGCTATAACAAAATGCAATATACTAGATCACTTAAATGGCAGATATTTATTTCTTACAGCAGAAAGTCCAAGATCAAGATGCCAGGATATTTGGTGTCTGACAAGGGTCTGCTTCCTGGGGCCACATCATTCTCTCTGTGTTCTTCCTGGTCTTTTCTCAATGCCTGTGTGTGGAGAGAATGATCTCTCTCTCTCTCTCTCTCTCTTCCACTTCTTATTAAGGCACTAATTCCATCATAAGAATTCTACTTTTCATGACATAATCTAAACCTAATTACTTCACTAAAGCCCTACCTCTGACTACCATCACTCTAGGGGTTAGGATTTCAATATATGAATTTTGAGGAGACACAGAGACACTCAGCCCATAACAATGTCTAATATAGATGCTGGTTTGGAGCAAAATCATTTTCTATAGTTCTTGAATTTCTATGAAGAGAGGCCCTAGAATTATGATTATGATGTTTCTGGGACAACTGGGATAGAAAAGGAGCTCTTTATCCTTTCGTGTGTGAAGGCATAGGATGTAAATTTTACCTTAGAAATTATTACCTTCCATAAAGCTGAACAGAATGGACAGATGACAGTATCTCTACACAGGAAGACCTATCCTCACCTGCAAACAAGCACTAAATCTTAGCTAAATATAGACATATGATCTCATCCATTCCAGGCAAATGGTCTATATGAATAAGCCATTTTATTCTATTAATCTGAATCTATAGAAAATGAGTGAATCTTGAAAAAGGCTTTCAAAGAACTTCCAATTATTATGGAAGAAGTGATTAGAAGCATGTTAGCATGTTAGATCATATAATTTTGTTTAGATTTTCTTCTTGGTATAGAAAACTCAACTGTGTATTTTAAATCTAAGTTTTATACCAGAGAAGACAGAACTCCCATTTGGAGTCAAGACGGAGTTACAGGGATTATATGTACTCTACCACCTGAAACAACTCAAAAGTCAGACAAAACAAATGAAACTATGCTTTTCAGGATACCAGACAATACAGGCAATAAAGAATATTGATCTTTGAAAGATGAAAATCAAATGAAATGAGCCCTAAGTTTTCTCCAGTTTACTGCCTTAAGAGAGATTTCAGGCCATGGTAAAGAGAAGGGAAACAGAAATAGAACCTGGCAGATTCTGACTTTTATAAATGAACTCAAGTGTCCAGGGACATGGAGACAGATAAAGTTTACAAGACAAAACATCAAAAAGGAGAGAAATGGGCAGAGTAAGGACTCTAGAGAACCACATAAGGCCAACCTCAATTATTCAGCACAGTGCTGATAAACCCATGTATGTGAGGAAACTACCCAAAACTGGTGAAGGACCCTCCAAAAGAATTAAAGAGAACAGTACCCGATGCTTACACAGGAAGAGTGTCTGTTACCATCAGTCAGATCGGAAAACTTATGATTCATGGAACATTAGATAACGTACTGAAGAAGATCTTGACTCAGTAATGGAGAATAATTAACCTTAGACTTATCACTGCTTTGGAATTACATTATCAATCATAAAAACAAGACCCAAAAGATCAAACTGTTCCCAAGTAACATTTTTTTTCATATGCATATAAAACATTTACCAAGATAAACCATTTTTCCAGGCCATAAAACAAGTCTTAATAAATTATAAAGTTTAAAGTCATATAAGTGTTTTATCTGATCACAATGGAATTAAATTAGAAATCAATACTAGAAAAAATCTCTAGAATAAGCTTCAGTACTTGGAAACAAAATAACACACTTCTAATAACCCATAGTCCAAAAAATATATCAAAAGATAAATTTTAAAAATTAAAAAAAAATTATTTTAATCAAATAAAAATTAAAACAAAACACATATATACAGATTTGTTGGGTACCACTAAAGCAGCACTGGGAGGAAATTTACAGTACTAAATGCTTATGCTAGGAAAGCAAAATGCTTAAATTAGGGACTTCCATTTTTACCATAAAATAGTTAAAATTAAAAAAGAAGAAAATATAAACATCAAAACAGAACAGAGAAAAGATAGAGAAAATCAGTGGAACCAAAAGGTATTTTTTTGAGATTGATAAAATTGATAAACCTCTAGCCAGTCTGTTTAGGACAAAAAGTAACAAATTACCAATATCAGAAATAAGAAAGGTTTACTCTCTTATTATATATTCTATAGATTTTAAAAGGATGATTAGATAATATTGTGAATAACTCTTTTTTTAATAAATATTTTTTATTTTAAAATTGTGGGGTACAGTTAAGGTTAGGTATACAAATATTCATTGTGCAGGTACCCTTGTTGATGAGGTATGTCCCCGTTTCCCCAGACAGATATTGACTACCATTAATCCCACCTCCCTGCCTCCCCCCCATAGTTTCCCGCCACTGTCAATCCTTTTCTTACAGTATTACAGTAGTTGTTCAAGGTCCACTTAAGAGTGAGAACATGTGATACTCAGATCTTTGTTTCTGTGAGAGATCACTCAGTATTATAAACTCTAATTCCATCCAGGTTGCTGCGAAATTCATGATTTTGTTCTTTTTTATGGCTGCGTAATATTCCATTGTGTATATGTACTACATTTTTAAAATCCAGTCCTCTTTTGAGGGACAGCGTAGTTGGTTCCATGATCTTGCTATTGTGAACAATGCTGTGATAAACATACGTGTGCAGGTATCTTTTTAATAGAGTGATTTGAGTTCTTCATTGTATATGCCCAGTAGGGGGATTGCAGGGTCATATGGAAGGTTGATTTTTAGAGCTTTTAAGAATCGCACACTGATTTCCACAGAGGCTGCACTAGTTTACACGCCCACCAACAGTGTAGAAGTGTTTCCTTTTCACCACAACCTCTCCAGCATCTGTTATTTTCTGAGTTATTGATAATGGCCATTTTGACTGGAGTTAGGTGGTGTCTCAGTGTAGTTTTAATTTGCATCTCCTTGATGACTACTGAAGTTGAACATATCTTCAAGTATCTGTTGGTCACTCATATGTCTTCTTTTGAGAAATGCCTGTTCATATCTTTTGCTCACTTTGTAATGGGGTTGTTTGTTTTTTTCTTTTCAGCACGTTTGAGTTCCTTGTAGATCCTAGATGTTAGGCCTTTGTCAGACATGGAGTTGGTGAATACTTTTCCCTAGTCCCTAGCTATCTCCCTGCTCTCTTGATGGTTTCTTTGGCTTTGCAGAAGCTTGTCAGTTTGAGGTCCCACTTGTCTATCTTATCTCTTATGGCCCGTGCATTTGGGGTTTTGCTCAGGAATTGGATGCCAGTTTCAACTTCCATAAGGGTGTGTCCTGCATTTTCTAATGTTCTTATGGTTTGAGGTTTTACATTTAGGTCTCTGATCCATTTAGAGTTAATTTTTGTG